>JASGXE010003768.1:0-25970 GCA_030068105.1 Sinentomon sp. SZTP_YWyxl
TGGATGGAGAGTGGGCATGTGCAAGTTTTGAGGTGCGAGAAGTAGAGCTAAGATTGGATACTTGGCAAGGCTGCAATACATGGATCGGGACCGGTTTGTGAAGAAGGTTTTCATGTATGTGCAGGCAATGAGTAGTGGAACATCATGGCAGAAACGGATTCGTCAAATAGAAAGGTGGAAGGGTACATTAGGGTGGGGCAGGTACATGGATCTGGAATCCGAGAAAGATTGTGTACGCAGAGAAAGGAGAGAGATTGAACAGGAGCAGTGCATCGGGGAGAAGGGAGGTGTCACAAAAAAGCTCACTGACTGGGTATTCTGCAAAGGATCAAATGAGTTGGGATGGAATATTGATGGTTCTTTTGGCAGCGAACGTTGTTTCGGGCCAGGGTGGGTGCTCTAGAAACTGCGAGACGGTTGCGTTGGGTGGATGGGAAGGAGGAATGCAGGCTCTGTGGGGCAGAGTCAGAGGACTTGTGCCACATATTCCTGAGGTGCAAGTCAATGATTGAAGAGAGAAGTTTTTCTGGGTGGATGGATGTGGACAGGGGTGCTAACAAAGAGCAGGAATGGGCGCTTGTTCGTGAGCGACTGGGAATAGGGAGGGAGAAGGAATCAGACCAGTGGGTACAACATGCGAAGCAATATCTTGTGAAGTGGAAGGGAAAGGTTTCTGTGCCTAGGAGTGAGGGTGGTTGGAGATTTTGTTTTTCTTTATCTATTTTTTCGGATCCGATCTGGTGCATTGCCACGGGGTTGATATACATGAGGTTTGGGAAAGGGTCGGGGACCCACGCCCAGACCTAAGCCGGGAACCTGCCCGGAGACGGCGGCCCATGCTGGTGGCCCCCCACTGCGTGGTCAGTGCAAAACCATTTTCACGCAGCTGGGAAGAGGGAGTGTGCGTACCGCTGGCGAACGCCGCTGGTGCTTCCGTGACTCCCTGCGCTAGTTAACCGAGCCTTTGCCGGACAGCGCTCTCGCCGCGTGACTGACACAAGGCGAACCTTTCCCCCGTTGTAGTGCACCGGAAAGGGGACGTTCTCATCTTTATTCCATTTTATTCATTTTTTGCATCTTTATTTCTTTCTTTTGTTTTATGTCATCTTTATTTCTTTCCCTTTTTCTTCCTTTTTAAGTTGCTTCTTTTGAAGTTGCTTGGCTTCCTCCCTTTATTCATTTTCCTCTCTCTTATTCAATTTCTTCTCTCTCTTTTTCTCAGATTATTTACGAACGTCAAGGTGTACAAGGGAGGCCTGACAGATAGGTACCGTGATCTCCCTTTCTGATGATTCCGGACGGAAGGGGCGACGGTTGGACGAGTTGTGGAGGGGGATGTCTGACGAACTCCGGAGATGGCACTGAGTTAGGGACGAAGGTTGTGCAATGATGACACCTAGCCCGGGAGATGATTGATCTGAGGCTGAGCAAATTTCAAAGCGAAAATTCAAAGCTAAGTAAGTTTTTCTGTTTCGCTTTCATTCATTTTTGTCTTTAGGTAGGTGGGTAGGCTTGACTTAAACTTATGTTTTGCTGTGTGGTTCAAGTTTGAGTTGGGCTAGATAGTGGTTAGGTATTTCTATAATGTGGGTATGTAATTTTGTGTTGCGCTGGGGTTTTGTGAGTGAGTGAAAGATGTTTTTCTACAATAATTATTGTTTTGTCTTTTTAGGCGAGAGTAAATTTTAGGTTGTGGGTTTTGCCGAAAAGAAGGCATCATACCTTACGTCTTGTCTTGTCGAGAGACACTTGCAAAGATGAGTGTGGGAAAGGCTCCAGGAGAGGATGGCGTGTCAGCTGAGGGTCTAAAGTGCTTGGGGAGTGTGAGCAAGGAGAGGCCCGGTTGATTTTTTCTGCCATCATTGCTAACGATCGTGTTCCTCTGAAATCTCTCTATCTCTCCAATTCCAGGATTGCTGCACTTTGCCACCAGCTTGGCGTCACATTTCTGGATTATAATTGTTGGCTCCCTGCTAACTTTCTTGCTAGAGATCGCCTGCATCTCAATTATCATGGTAGTAGGGTTCTCGGGAATCTGTTTCACAGCATCTGTCAGCCTTTCTCCACCTCGCTGTTGGGAAACTGCCCACGCTCATTCCAAAAACCTCCTACCTAGCGCATAAGAAACCTAAATCTCATCCCTCTTTTTCGTCTCTCGCTATCCTGTATGCCCCATTTACCTTAGATTCCTTTCGGGAATTCTCCATCCTGCAGGAGAATCGCTATTTGAACTTTGAACTGATTTATAATCGATTATACACCTACTTATCACGAACAAAGGTATTATCTTCTCACCAATTTGGTTTTCTCCCTAAAAAATCAACCTTGGATGCTCTCTCACTGATAACAAACTACATCAAGCTACAGATTGATAAGAGACAAAAAACTCTAGCCATTCTAATTGACTTTACGAAAGCCTTTGATTGTGTACATCATCAAACTTTGTTGGGCAAGCTAAAAATGCTTGGTATCCGGGGAGTAGCATTGCGCTTAATCGAGTCCTACCTAAACTCCAGGCCATTGAGAGTTAAAAATTCTACAGCACTATCAGATATCAGAATACATAATAGAGGCATTCCTCAAGGTAGCATACTAGGACCTTTGTTTTTTCTTATTTATTTAAACGATTTATTAACCCTCTTGTCAGTAAATAGTTTTCCAATTGCATTTGCAGATGATCTTACTGTGATAATTACTGCACATGATGTTAACTCCTTAATATGCAATTTGAAAAATGTTATCAATATAGTTAATCTTTGGTCCAAAAAAATTACTTACAGCTAAATAGCACAAAGACTGTTTTTCTACCATTCCTGAGCTCAAACCTCAACTTCCCCCCACAAGTACGTATAGATACCATGGTGCTGAGGAAGGTGATAGAGGCTAAGTTGCTCGGCCTTTTTTTCGATGACAGGTTGTCATGGAATTCTAATACCATGCACTTGTCCAGGAAACTTGTATTTGGCCTCTACATTTTGAGGCTTGCCAGTAACCAATTGACTGCTAGTAACTTAAGGCTACTTTATTTTGCATACTTTCAGACACATCTTTCTTATGGTGCATCGGTGTGGGGATTGACTACTGACAAAGTGATCAAACCCATCAGTATTCTCCATAAGAAGGCTATACGCATTCTAGCAGGGTTGCCCTACAATGCCCCTACACAAGAGGTCTTCAAATCCCTGAAACTATTAAATACTTACCAGATTATTTATTACCAATTACTCCTTACAGTGTACAAATTGATTCATGATTTTCCTCCGTCCCTTTTGACACACTTTCCAGCACAAATCTCTCGGTCCGGAACTCCCAGCTACCTAAGGTCTTCCGACCAAGGCCTTTTACAAGTATATGGTCATAGTTCAAAATACGGCTGGAGCTCCACTTTTTCTCTGGGAATCCGACTTTGGAACTCACTTTGTCATGAGTTAAGAGTCATTACAACCTATTCCCAATTCAAAACAAATTTAAAGAGAAAGATGCTGACTGATCAGCTGTTTTACACTTATCAAGGTGGTCCCCCAGTTACTTAGGCCTTACTCAAATCCTATTGAAATTGGAATAAAATTTCAATTTGAAGTACAATCCATTTGAATTCATTCCAGATTCATTTCACATGAATTGTATTTCATTGAATTTACGATCAGACAAAAAAGTGCAAAGATGATCTCCCTCCTTAAAGATGATTTTCCCTATATAAAACTATGGAAGTCATAACGACTTCTGAACATGACCAGCTCAAATACCTTTCATAGGCCTTCATCCATGCAAAAAAAAAACTGAATTAGGAATTTATCGTAAAAACAAACCAATTAGGTATCATATTGTGTTCTTCACACTAATGACTGAGAGATTCGCTTGTGGTTCAGGTTTGAACCCATGAGCAAACTTTGGAGTGGGCGAGGTTTGACTCCAATTCCTGCTCAGATCGGGGTAATGGCTTGGACTCGAATTTGTGCCTCGAGTGGATCTCACAGTCAAAAGTGAGCCTGCAGACCACCATTGGACTTTATTCATTGCTAATGTTGTTTCTCTTCGATTTCTTTTTCCCAAACTTGTGGTTGTGCTGCTCCTGCAACACTTTCCCACCATTCTGTTTAGGGTCATTGCTTTCTGCTTAGGATCAAATATCTGCAATTACTGTGCTTGGTAATTTTCTCTACTTCTGTGGTGCTTCATTAAATGGCCATCATCCATTCTCTGCTGCCTGTCACCGATGAATTCTAATCAATGAACTATCTGCTCCCTATGATGTGTGAGGGTGCTGCATGGATCATCCACAACCGTGAGTTTGGTATCATTGAATTTTGATCACAAAACAAATTTATTACCTACCTATACAACTTTTCTTGTTGGGCTTCATGTTTCCGACCGATTCCAAATAAATCCATCGAATGCATTCCGTACTTTCCTGATTCATGTGGATATCTCCTTTTTTGTGAAATTAAAATTTAAAAAAAAAATTATTTGGAACAAAAAAAAATAACAAAATAAACGGCCGCCAATTATAATTCAGGCCACAGAAAAAAAAAATAGTCCTGTAGGCTTGCAGCAGGCATCAGCCAAGACTAACTCTCTCAAGTCCTTCCTCTCTGTACTTCAATTAAACTGCCGCAGCATTCGCAACAAATCAAACGAGCTCACTACTCTTCTTGAAATGCATGATCCTGACATTTTGGTTCTCACAGAAACTTGGCTCGATGACAGCATTGGCACCCATGAATTCCTTCCAGCATCTTTTACTGTGTACCGCAGGGATCGCTGCAGATTTGGCGGTGGTGTCTTAATTGCGATACGGTGCTCACTCATTTCTTCCCTTATATATACTAGTTCTTCACAGGAATTTCTTATATGTTCCCTCACTCTGAAATCATTAGGTAAACCGTTCTATGTTGTTGGTGGCTACCGTCCTCCAGATTCCTCTCCTGAGATATTCCATGAAATAACCACTCAGCTAGTCAACCTTAATTTGTTTGCCGATTTGATGACTCCCTTGCTCATTGCTGGCGATTTCAATCTTCCAGATGTGAATTGGGATACTTTTTCTCCCGAGCCTAATTGCTATTACGGTCTCTCAGTCAATCGAGCTGCTATCGATTTCTGTTTCGACTTCGGCCTTGATCAATCAGTCAAGGTTCCTAGGTACTCGTCCTGTTTCTAACTCTATCTTGGACATTTTTCTCGTGCGGCCCCTCCACATTCTAAATTCCGTCTCTGTGGAAACAGGCTTAAGTGATCATTTGGCTGTTCTGCTCATTTTGAACCTGTCGGTCCCACCTCATGATTTAGTGCCGCCTGTCCTGATCAGAGACTTCAAGCGAATGGACAGTGTTGGTTTTTCTGAATTCCTGCTCAGATCATTTCCCTCTTTTCGTGATAGGTATATAGACTCATCCATCAACCCACTTTGGTGTGATTTTGAGTCCATAATTCACCACGGCATCAGTCAGTTTGTACCTACTCGCCTCATTAGGCCCAGAATCAATTCCTTCTCCTTCAGTTACCCCCCGCATATTCGCCATCTTTCTCGTCAGTGCCGAAAATACCACAAATTTCGCCACTATTCTGAACTTTACTCAAGAATCTATGATTCTCTCTGTTCCGACCTTGCTGCTGCAAAACTTCACCATGAAAATCACCTCCTTTCTAGTCTTTCTCTCAGGCCCGGATCGTGCAACTCCAACTCCAGTGGAACCTTGCAAAATGCCTGGAAGCAGGTAAATAATTGGTTCCGTGGGGCAGTTTGTATCCCGTCTTTAAACCTTCAAGATGGCCTAGCAAGTTCACCATCCGAAAAGGTTGAGGCTTTTGCCCATCAGTTTTCTTCCACATATTCTGCTGCCACTTCAGATACTGCTGCCTTTCCAGCCACTTCCACTTCTCCGAAACCGTTTCCAGCTTTCTCGATAACCATTTCTTCTATATCATCTGCTATTCGGAAATCTAAATCCTCATCTTCTGGTCCTGATGGAATTCCGGGATCTCTTTTGAAATCTTTCCCTCTGGAATTTTCTGCCTATCTCTATCTTATCTTCAACAAGTCCTTCTCGTGTGCTGAGCTTCCCCAGGCGTGGAAATCTGGCAGAATTACGCCTCTGTTCAAAAAAGGCGATCCTTCACTACCAGCTAATTACCGTCCTATCAGTCTCACTTCTTGTGTATGCAAACTTATGGAAAAGCTAGTTTCGGACTACATCAGGAGTTTCTTCATGCCACTAATTCCTATCTCTCCTTATCAAGTTTGGCTTTTGTCCTGGATGGTCTTGTGAACTTGCTCTTGCCAAGTTTACTCACATCGTCGCATCCTCCATTGACAAAGGAACTGATATTGATGCACTTTTCTTGGACTTCAAAACTGCCTTCGATGTTGTTCCACACAGGGCTCTTATGTTCAAACTGCAGTCTTTGGGCCTCTCTACTTCCATCATCTCTTGGATTGATTCTTTTCTGAGCAATCGAACGCAGTCTGTTTCTCTTGGTGGTGCAAGTTCATCTCCTTTTCCAGTAACATCAGGTGTACCTCAAGGTAGTGTGTTAGGCCCTCTCCTCTTTCTTATTTTCATCAACGACCTTCCTGATGTCATATCTTCTTCTAATATCATGCTATTTGCTGATGACTGTGTTCTCTATAAGACCATCCAATCTCACTCTGATGCTAACTTGCTGCAGGATGATCTTGCTTCCCTTGACTCTTGGAGCCTGCAGTGGGGCCTTGCCCTAAATGCATCAAAGTGTGTCCACATCCGGTTCTCGACAAAGCTTCATCCCCTTCAATCCTCTTATATCCTTCCTTCTTCGGCCGCTGTCTTGACCACCTCATCATCCTGCAAATATCTTGGTGTGACACTTACATCCGACCTGTCCTGGAAATTGCATATAAACACTATTGCACGTAATGCCAATTTTGCTCTTCTAAAAATCAGACGTTTATTCAAATCTTGTTCTCCTGCAACCAAGGAAATTCTCTACATTTCACTTGTCCGTCCCCTCCTGGAATATGCCTGCATAATCTGAGATCCTTTCCACATCTCACTCATTCACGAACTTGAAAACGTTCAACGCATGCTCTACATGCTTAAGTTGAAAATGTCATGCTTGTATACTGGCATTCTTCTCACATGGTCGAGTAAGTATTGGCTTCTTTTTTGGGTGGTCCCTGAAATCCGGACAGCCGGACAGGACTGCCGGACAGGACCACCGGACCGACCCGGACGGGTTAGGTTAGGTTAGATTAGGTTAGGATAGTCTATCCTAACCTAACCTAACCTGTCCGGCGGTCCTTTCTGCCTGTCCGGCAGTCCTGTCCGGCTGTCCGGTTTTCAGGGACCACCTCTTTTTTTGTCGTTTTCGGGCATCATTACCTACTTTCTTGCATGTCCTTGGCTATATGGGTGTGCATGCTTTTGTCACAATTGAATATTGAAAACTGTTTTTTTGATGAATAAAATGAAATGGCAAAAAAAAAAAAAAAAACGCAGAGCAGCTCGCTTGTAAAGAACGATTTCTCTCCCTACTCGAGCGTCTTCTTCAATGCTTTCCTCTCTGAATTGGCCACCACTCTCTGACAGGCGTTCTCATTTCAGGCTTTCAGCTCCAGTAAGATTTTCACACATCACGGTGGCTGGTCATGTCTTTCTGATACTCTTGCTGTTCCTGCTTACATTGGTCGACGTCAACATGACCATGCTTTCAAGATTCTCCTTTATCAACCTTCTAAGAACATACTCAAGTATTCATTCATTCCAAGAACTATTGTAGACTGGAATTGTTTTTATCCCACAACTCTGTTGAATCACTAATTCTGTCTCAAAATATGCCTGCTTGTACTTAGACCTAATCCTGTGGGCCCTATTCAGATCTGGTGCAATGCATATGGGGTTGATAAAGATGTGGTCTGGGAACGGGTCGGGGACCCATGCCCAACCTAAGCCGGAACCTGCCCGGAGTCGGCGGCCCATGTTGGCGGCCCCACTGCGTGGTCAGTGCAAAACCTTTTTTCATGCAGCTGGGAAAGAGGGAGTGTGCGTACTGCTGGCGAACGCCGCTGGTGCTTCCGTGACTCCCTGCGCTTGTTAACCGGCAGTTGCCGGACGGCGCTCTCGCCGCGCGACTGACGCAAGGCGAACCTTTCCCTCATTGTAGTGCACTGATAGAGTAGGTACCCACGTACGTAATCCCTAAAATACTCTCATCTCTTATCGTGCTTCAACTTTGGCTTTATCCACCATCCAAGAGCATCTTGACGTAGGTACCTACCTATTCTTTCATTCCGGTTCTTGAATCAGTTGTCCTGGCTAAATGTAAATTGTGAAATTTCTTTCAAAATCTCAGATCCCCCTTTTCTGCCTCTTTTTTCTCTTTCCTTTTGTTTCTTTGCTTCTTATTGTTTGTTTGTTTTTTTACCTACATCCCTTTCTGCTCGGAAGTTCTATTTTATTGCGTTTTTTTCCACTTTTGTTTCTTTGCTTCTTATTTGTTTGTTTGTTTTTTTACCTACATCCCTTTCTGCTCGGAAGTTCTATTTTATTGCATTTTTTCCACTTTTGTGTATTTTTGAGATTGTGAATGGGTATGCATGAGGAGATGAGTGTTAAGTGCTCAAGTTTGGATCTTGCCTGGTTGTGGATGTGTGTGTGTCTGCTTGGGTGTCTGAAGTGATTGCTATATGACTAGGCCCTGTCCACATTCCGATGATCTCTTCGCGGTCCTTTCCCCTCCTTTTCCCTTTTCCCCTCCTTTCGATAATGCAGCCGACGGTCGCGTTTCCTTCCCATCCCTTCCCCTCCCTTCCCTGGTATATGATGAACCTCTTCTGTTCACAATTGATGATTGCCTTTATTTTTTTTTTTTTTTTTTTTTTTTTTTTTTTAACTAGGGGTCTTAATTTTAATGAAATATATTTTTTGCCCCATTTATTTTTGTTTTTTATTCATGTTTGAAGCACATTGAAACAAATGTATATTTTTCATTTTAGAATAAGGGAAAAATCGAAAATAATTCTTGTCATCAATCACAAAATTGACAATTTTTTCACCAGTCACAAAATTGACGAATGATTATTTATCAATAATGATAATGATTATTCAATTAATGATTAATCAATAATGATTATTTATCTTTATGGCATGAAAACCTGTAGAACAGAGCAAATCTGATACTGATACCAAACTGTGAAATCTCCATTTTCCCCAAGGTAGCTATCATAGGATTAGGCAGGTGTTTTTTTTCCCACCCCATTGTATATATGTGTACGTTGTTCATGATTTTTAGCAGCCTACCTTAGAATTCTATTCTTTTCTTTCCTTTTCCAATGTTCATGGCTGTGAATTTTGCCTAGGGAAATGAACAATACATACTCCAACTTCATTTCCAATTACATATCATCGATTGACTACTGGCTGTTGCCGTCATCTGTGGTCAATTTTGAGACTGAATTTCCTGCTGCTCAACTACTCGGGTTCGTTTTCATCAATTCTTGCTTGGTTTGGTGGCTACCTATTCTTTTATTCTCATTCCCCATTGTTGTTTTGTCTGCGACGAGGTCATGTTGTTGTCCAAACGTTTTTGGTTTTCCTGTGACGGGGTCGTTTTGCTGGCGAAACTTCGACTTGCGCTTTGCCTTTTCACCTTCACTGCCATGGATTTGGCGTTTTGTGAGTACGAACTGGGGGGGGGGGAGGGGGCAGTAAAAAAAATGGAGTGATTTTTGTTTTAATTGTAACACTCCTTGCCAAACTATGGTGATCTGCTTCAAGTATAAGTATGAGATTGCAGTGATTGCACATGAGGTTTCTCAACAACTGCTTCACACCACATTCAACATGACATTGTTTCAGCAGGCGGAAAACAACAAGAATTATATTTTTTTGTTCAGTGAATGAGGCCTGACAATCAATGTATTTTGTTGGTGAGGTAACATTTTTGAAGCAGATTACTGGTTGGCTGGCACACCCCTAAGGCATGCATGGAGTGGGGTTAATTGATATTTTCTTAAGCATTTTATTTAGGTAGATTTTTTTTTTTTTTGTAAATCAGATTCATTTTGTAAATCAATTGCCTGGCTCTGTGCATGTCGGCGATGGTTGGGGCCAGGGGGATAATAATAATAATCATAAAAAAATATTCCTACAACTGAATGGATCCAGTATGATAGGTATTCAGATTGGGTGAACTTTGCATCTTCAGGCATCTCTGCTTCATTTGCAGATGCTGGGAGGCTTGCATTTCTATGCAAAGTTTGTAAATTCTCAGCAGAGATCAAGGGTTTGCAAAGTCCTATTTGTTGTGAATTTGATTGGTCGTTGTTAAACAAAAACTGTTGCTACTTCTTTTGAATAATTTTTGTGAGCAATCCATTGTCTAAAACCTGAATCAAAATTTCTTTGTACCAAACCAACTCCTTTGCTTTTGAGACTGAATTTGAAAATAAATAAAACAATCATAATTGAGAGGAAAAAAAAGTAGGAAGCGAAGCTGGATGCTGCCATTGACGCTCTGAAATCGGCCTCCCTTCCACCCACAGCAGCGAATAATTCTGTATGGGTATGGGTATCAGACGCTGCTTTCAGCAGGTTATTATGCCACAAGGCAATCGTCAATGGAGAACAGCAAGTTCTCACATATGACAGCAAATGTCATCATATAGGTACCTGGGAAGGGGAAGGGAGGGAAGACAAGACAAGACGTAAGGTATGATGCCTTCTTTTCGGCAAAAACCCACAACCTAAAATTTACTTTCGACTAAAAAGACAAAACAATTATTGAAAAAAAAAAACATCTTTCACTCACTCACAAAACCCCAGCGCAACACAAAATTACATACCTACATTATAGAAATACCTAGCCACTATCTAGCCCAACTCAAACTTGAACCACACAGCAAAACATAAGTTTAAGTCAGGCCTACCTACCTACCTAAAGAACAGAAGGCGATGCATTGATGCAAAATGTCGAAATGCAACCCGATCGTGTCAGAAATGTGAACTAAAAACTTGTGTAAGGTTTTCGGGGTGTTCCCCAGGGCTTCTTTTCGCCCACATCAACCCATTCATACTTTGCGCCATACTCTGGCGCCATTCATACCAATCATTCACCATACCCACACTGGTGTTCGGTACCCCTGTATGTGTCTGTGGCTTTGTTATGTTTCTGTAACTTGCCGCCACTCTTGGACGGACTAAGTGTTCTTTAACGTGCCCATGGTGAATTGCACACGGCACCACCTTCTTAAAGTCCTTTCCTAAGGACTAGAAGACTTGCCACTGAGTCTCCCTTTCTGTCACTGCAGCCAGAATGGAGCGCGACCCAACTCACAAATTCCGACTGAAGCGGGAATCGAACCCACGACCTTCGGATTGGGAGTCAGACGCGCAACCGACTGAGCCACCGTGACAGACCCTGAAATGTGCCCTGATTCGTCGTGTTCCAATGATTTCAAACAATTTGCTGCTTCGTGCTTTCAGCTTTGTGGTTTGTTTGTTTTTTTTTGGTTGGTTTTTTGTTTTTGTCTTTTATGGGAAATGAAAAATCATGGTGTGTTTATCTGATGCCATTTGTGTTTGTCCATGGAATATAAACATTTCAAAAAATAACAGAATTGAACTTTCAAAAGTTTTCCGACGATCGCAGTTATTTTTGAATGTTTTGTTTTCCAACATTGTCGGACAAATTCCGATTTCCCAGTTATTTTTGAATGCTTTCCGTTGAATTTCGACCTGGGAGTCGAAGTTTACAGTTATCAGAAAATTGCATTTGCGTTTTTTTTACTGGAACCACCGCTGGTTCCCCGCCCACGAAATCATGAGACAAAGTCCCGTGTCATTTTAGAAATAAAACCCAACGCCAATGGATTGACGGCAAACGTTCAGTGCACCAGGCACCACTCATAACAATTTTAAAACAGGGACAATTATGATCAATGGATGGCAACTTGCCAACATGGGAGGCCGTCAAAAGCACATAAGGCGGAGGTAGGTAGCAACCAATGTTGCGGTAAAATTGCCATGGGGCAATATGGTCCAATTTTTCCCAAGGGTGAGGCAAAAGGGCAAATTTTTTTATTTTAAAATGCCGCCAGTTAAAAAAAATAACAAAAAAAAAACAGGAAAAAAACAACAACAACACAATGAAATCAAGAATGGAAACAACAAACACAATGAAATCAAGAATGGTGTCAAACCTTGTCATTTGTCCGGTCATTGAAAAATATCAGCCGAAAATCATGTCATATCCACATTAAAATTGCCAGATGAACGTGGAAAAAGTGAACCCAAAAAATGTGTAGTTGTGCATAAAAATTCAAAACAGAAATTCCCTTGAAATGTGTTGGTAAAAGAAAGAAAGTGGGGGAAGCAAATTAGAAAAATGGCAAAAACGGACTACCTCCAAGGTTTTGTAATTGGGTCTAATCATTAACGAGGAATCTAGCCTGGAGTGAACTATCTGAATGAATTGCTTCTCTGAGATATTTAAAACTTCTGGGAGGAGATGCAATCTTTCCACACAATGAGGTATTGCATGAAAAATGCATGCCGATCCACATTTTTCAAAACTATAGGAGGGACAAATGATAAAAAACCGCCTGCCCTTGCAGGAAGCGTAGTATTTGTTTTGAAGCTCCAAGGTCCATCACCCCAACCCCCACATCTTTTATGCATTTCCTGAAAGAAGAGAGACCATGCAAAACTCTTCGAGTTCTAGTGTTTCCCAACCAAGATCATTGATGAGGGAGGTGACACTCATATCAAACGAAAAATTGCCCGAGACAAATCTTGCAGCTCGCCTCTGCACAGCCTCAAGTGCATCAATGTGGCCCTCTGAAATGGAGCCCAGGAAGTTGTGGAATATTCCAAAATGGACCTAACAGTTGAGAAATACAAGATGGTTTTCACGCGTTTAGATGCATAACCATAATTCCTAATGAGAAATTTCAGTTGATTTGAAGCTCTCTTCACCAAATTATGGATGTGTGGTGCCCAATTTAGTTGACTGTTAAACAGTAGACCCAAATATTTAAGAGCCTGAGGCCTGGAAAGAGCAATGTGCCCAACCCTATAATCATTTATGATTGGTGATGCAGAAGTGGAAAATGACATAACAGAAGTCTTTGAGGCGTTTATATCCATGCAGTTTTCAATGCACCAGTCAGCAATAAAGTCAAGATCCCGCTGCATAAGTGCAGAGTCATCATTGGTGGACACGATGCGATACACAACGATGTCGTCTGCAAAGAGTCTGATCCTAGATGTGACTGAGCACGTCAAATCATTTATGTATATCAGATTACCGTTCAGCGTTACCTATATCTTCATTGCTACACCTTTTTATGGAATCGTCTGAAGATTTCAACTGACTTGATGAGTTCATTTGGTGATTCACTTGTCACTGCAATAAGGCCCAGAGGTCCAGACTCCAGACTCTTGGCCATTCAATCGTTGTGTAGCTAAGTGTCGCCATTTAGGTTCACAAATCGGGTTGCCACTGGCTTGGCCTCATTGCTGAGTTCCTCGTTTCAGTGCGATTTCACCTTGAAACAGAGGGGTAAGTGGTACCTACTGAGGGGGGACAAGGTAGTGTGACCTGGCTGGTGGTAATTCCTTGTCAGTTGACAGTTTGTGTCCCATTAGGTAAAGTGCCCAGATAAGGGTAATCTTTTGCAATTCCTTGCTAGGTGGATTTTTATTTTTGTTTATTTATTTTTTATTATTTTTTATTGAACATTTTTGTCCGGTTTTCAGGGACCACCATTTTTTGCAGTGTTGGACCTACCTAATGAGTTCACGTTCACATTCTCAGTTCTCCAATGTTCATGGCATGCGAATTGACTAGGGTATTATGAATCATGTACTTGTACTTCAATTTGAAAAAACCTCACTGATTGCCTAGGTACTGCCTGTGGCTGTTATCATCTGTATGATCGTTCAATGACGTAGTCGTCGGTCGATTTTGCAACTGAATCTCCTGGTCTGAAAACGGGTTCATTCACAACAATTCTTTCTTGCTTGGGATGCTGGCTGCTCTTTTTATTCATCATCCATTGTTTTGATTTCAGGGTCATTTTGTTGTCTAAACATTCTTGGATTTTCTGTGATGGAGTTGCTTTGCTGGCCAAACATTTGAGTTGCGCTTTGCTTTTTGCCTTCACTGCCATGAATTTGGCGTTTTGTGATTACGAACTGGGGGGCAGTTAATTTTTTAAGGGACTCAAGATTCTGGAAACTGCGGAAAGGAGTGTCGCTTGCGGTTGGTGAACAAAAGTCGTTCACGAATCTGGCTCCTGTGTCAGCTGTGGGGATCTTTCCCTCAAAGCAAAACGCACAATTGGATGGAAAAGAAAAAAGAGAAAATAACTGGACAAAAAAGAACAAAACCAAACACATAACTGACATGGTGTTACTTTTGAGACCAAGTTCCAGAATGTTGCTGGCATGGGGCCAGTCAGTGTCAGTTCCTGACACCATTTTTGTACTTGACCTAAAATGTGCAATTTGGACTTTGTTTTTTTTTAATTGGGCCACCGTTGGCCCCCACCGTCGCATTCAGTGTACAATAGTTCAGTCAGGAGTAAAACCAGTAAAAATCCAATGCAATGGAAAGACGCACAAAGATAGGTACCTACCTACCTACCTACCTTACCTACCTACCTATTGAGTGTATGAAGCACCATGTCGGAATGAGACAAAAAATCAATAACTGACAATAACCTAAGACACAGTGCATAATTTCCAACAAAGCATGGGCACAAGCAGCTTGCCAGGGTTTGAGCGCAATGCCAAAAATGAGTTGTTGGCCATCAACCACAAGTGTCTAAAATCAAGGCCAACTGTCCCGCATGCAACTTTTGTGTGCATAGTTCACACCACTCACAATCAAAAAAATGTCTTCAAATTAAATGTTTAATTTAATTAACAGTTTTTTTTTATCTTTTTCTTCAAGACTGAGCTTTGAAACTCTGAATTTGGCCTTTACTGTAGGCCAGGTGGGCACCTGCATCTAGATTTTGTTTGTTGACTCATCCCAGCCATGAATCTGGCATTTGTTTTATCGGAATTTTTTATTTTTTTAAGGTGCTTCGATTAAAGAATTGAGCGATTGCTGATTTTATTGCCTTATTTCGATCTCAACGTTTTGCTTGGAAGTTTTTTTTTCTGTCAAACCAACGACACAATCACTGGGCCCTGGAGATATTGGGCTGACTCCATCAATAGGTAGATAGGTATGTGTTTTGCCAGATGGTTATCAACTGGGCCGATGGTTTAGCGGATGTAAATTCTTTTATGCCGATGCTCAACCTCTAGGCCTAATTGCTCGACATGTCTTCAGTCACAACGAATGCTCCAACTTCAGCCGATGCCTGTCTCAGCATTGTTCACAGCTTGATGTGCCACAGGCAAGGTGGTGAATCTGAGTCATTTGCAAAGCGTGCCATTGAGAGTCTTGTCAAGAAATTGAAGGTTTGTTTCATTTTACTTGCCAGAAAATGCTCTGCTGTTTTAGCCACTCATGGTTGCAAAAAGTGTTTTCGAGCCCCGCAGCAGAAAATTTCAAAACTGTCTGTGGGGCTGTGCGAGTCTGCTTTCAAATCGAAACCCCAAAGTTCGAATCTCGAATAGAACCCAAATCATCGGTACAACTTCGAATCGAATCCGTTTCTTTGAATCTCGAATCTTAATACGAATATCACCACATATTTCGGATTGAATCTTTTCGAATCGAATATGGCGAGAATCGAGATTTACAAATCAAATCCTCGATTCGAATCAAGATTCGCACGGCCCCACGGTTAGTAAACGTGGATTTTATTGTGGGCATGTGCCTATCAATGGATGTTCTCAAACACTGTCTGGTTCCAGATTTCGGCATGCCTACTGGTTTGTGGATTAATTTGGAAATTTGGCATGACTTGAAATATGGTACCTAGGCGTACCTGTGTTCGAATCGAATCTCGAATTGTTGCATTATCTCGAATCGAATCCTCTTGTTCGAATCTTGATTCGAATCCCACAATATTTTTGAATCGAATCTGCAAAATTCGTGATTTTCGAATCGAATCAAGTACCTACCTAACTGGAGGGATGAATATTTGGCAAATGTGACTTTGGTTGTGTGAAGCTACAAACAGTGGCACCGATATCAAATATTTCGAATGAAGGCATTTCCACCATGGCTCGCTGGCCAGGAAGGAGACGTTAAATTTAGATTATGGCTGCCATTCCCATGAATAGTCATGAATTCCCATTTCATGATTCCCGTGAACATTGGTGGGGCCATTCGACATTTAGTGGATTTTTTTCAAAAATAATTGCTTCGAGTGGAATTTGTGTTTATCAAAATGTTGAATGAGAATTCTGGTTCTGCCGTGAATTTGTCACTTGTCTGCCGTGAATTTGTCACTTGTGTGTATTTTAGTTTCAATTACAGATATTTGCTCGATAACTTTGCATTTAAACTAGGAAAAGCGTGACGAGCTAGATAGTCTGATTACTGCCATAACGACAAATGGTACACACACCAGCAAATGTGTCACCATACAGCGTACACTCGACGGGAGGCTACAAGTAAGGACATGCCGACTTGAACTTTTTTCACTCTTATTGTTCTCTTGTGTACTTTGTTATTTGGCTGATTTGTGTGAGTACGCTGTACAGATAGGTTTTACTTTCAAGCCCGAGGGTTTAACTTTCAAGCCCGAGGGCCACAAGCGCTTAAAGGTCAGGGCCCTAAAACAAGAATAAGGTGCATTTTTTTTTTTTTGCTATGGTAGGTACTGCATAATTTTCCAAAATTTTTGTCCAGACTGCGGATTTTCAGGGAAGTTGTGAGCAGGCAAACTGGCTTTTCAAAAGTCTGATTGAGAGGATAACCCTCGTTCCAGCAGTTGCTGCCTCCTGTGGAGTCTATTTTTTGAATAACAGTATTAACTGGACTGTAAAACTTTGCATTTTATTTGGATGAGGTGATGACCAGGTAGGTGCCTACCTACCTTCATTTTTTGAAGAGTGACGCAAAAAAGTCTTTCAAAATATTTTCGTCTGACATTGGAACTTCGAAAGAAGTTAGCCTCAGATTATCCAATGCCAACGACACGACAGCCAATCAGCGATCGAGAAAAGAAACACCTGATCATCTCGATTCTTCTTGTGCTTTGTCCTAAAAATGTTTTAAAAATGCTAAAAAATGTTTCACCTACTTTTTCTAGCACTGAAGGCCCCTCGTGTGATGTGTTTTTTTTTAGGCCTCAGAGTGAAGCTTCCATGTACTTCATGGCAATATTATGCCGTCATCATTGGCCAGCACGCTAATTCAATCTTATCAAGGAAAATAGGTAGGTACATCAACTGGCACATGATAATACGGCATGACACACATTTTGACAATAAAAAAATTAAAAAATGGATTTGGCGATGTAAGGTGTGATGTGTTACTCTGATTATTTCATAGCGGGTGCGACGAAAACGCTGAACCTGCTTGTCTTGCTTGTCCTGCTTGTCTTGCTTTTCCTGCTGTAAACCTGCTTGTCCTGCTGGTAATGGTTAAATAGGTTAGGTTATTGTTAGATTAGGTTATCCTAACCAAAACTAACCTCGCCTAATCCTGACCTTACCCTAACCTGGCCATTACCAGCAGAACAAGCAAGACAAGCAGGTTCAGCGTTTTAGTCACTTCCTTTTACAGCAATGTTGTTTGTCACCTACCTTTTCATGTGTTTTCTGTGCAGGTTGCCGGTCGAAAGGGATTTCCACACGTCATTTACGCACGCATCTGGAGGTGGCCAGATCTGCACAAGAACGAGCTCAAACACGTCAAATTCTGCCAGTTTGCATTTGATCTCAAGTGTGATTCAGTCTGTGTAAATCCGTACCATTATGAGCGAGTTGTTTCACCCGGAATCGGTGAGTTTGGGTCATTTTTAGGTTGATTTTTTATTTGTGTGACTGTCTCAATCTTTTGTCCTCCCAATCTCATTTGCACAATCTTTTGTTTGTTTCTCCTGTCTCCGTTTCAGCCACAGGAACTTTTGGTCATTTGTCCAATCTCTGATTGGGCCGGGCTGTCAGGCTTTACGTTCTTCAACTTGCCATCATTGGCCTAAGAATCTTCACAAAGCTCTATCACAGCCAGGGAAAATTAATAAAATGAGTGTGCTGACAGCTTTCCGAGTGTTTTGGCCCTGAGTTCATTTGATTTCAAGGAAGTTGTTTTTGTGTCTGAAACTGGCCTGTTTACATTTCCAGACCTTTCCGGATTCTCAGGCCTCAATCTGCAGGGTGTTGGGTCACCCTCTGGAGACGAGTGTGTCCCTGGCGGAAGTTCTGTGGGAGGTCCAAGTGGGATGGCAATTCATGTGGATGAGCAGCACATGTTGGGTCAGCCGTCAGGCCCGCTTTCGGATGGAAGTACACTGGGTGGCAGCAGCTCATCCCGGATCGTCGGGCCAAGTGGGGCTGGCACCATTCAGCATCCTGCTGAGGATGGTGTGCCCATGCATTACACAATCCTTTCCAATCAGTATTCAGGTGAGCCAGTGCTTAGGTATCTTATTGTACGGAAGATCGGTTTCGTTCACATACTTTTGGAGAAATGGATGGGACAGGGCATCACTGATTCCAAGTGTCTTATGGTTCAGCGTGTCTTGCAGGTTCAGACTAACGATCAGGTGAATCTAATGCATAAGATAACAGGTTCTTGCATGGGATCATCAGAGAGGACCTAGACCACTGTTCATGAAAGTACTGGTACCTAACGGATCCACCGATGTTTTACCAAACTCTCAATCACAATCAATAGAAGCACTCTGGTCAAATCAAAAATAGAATAGCACTCATGAGTTTTATATGGAAAGGGACACCCAGCAATACCACGCGTGCAATTACCAGCTGTCAGGGTCACAACACCACAGGGCAGATTTGCATGATTTAAAACCCATGGTTGTTGTAAAAATTCTGACAGTGAATTGCTTTGAAATTAACAAAAAAATCCGAACAAAATATTTTCTTATTTTGATTAAATCCAACCAAATTAATTCAGCCTCTTGCATAAATTGGGTCTTTCTCAAGTTGGCTGGGTAGGTACCTACTTTGCCTAAATGCAGCAAAGAAGTGAGAGTGCCAACCTCCTCTGTTGGGTCTCTTCTCTCTTTATGCAGGCCAGGCATGCCCTTATCTGAATGAGTGCTTCTTTTATTTATAAGGAACAACCCCCAAAATTCCTGAAAAAGGCATATTCCCGGGAAATTACGAAGCTAGAAGGTGCTCACGAGAAAATCAGATTCTCAGGAATCATTCTGGAAATCGGATCCTCAGATACTCCCATCTTCCAGAGTATTGAGGTGGAAACACTAAAAAAAAAAAAAAGAAACTTGATCATAAGGTAACCAAATTCAGGATCAGCTGTTTACTTAAGTGTCCTTGCAATAGCAATTGCTCTAAGTAACAAATAACAATCTAATTTTACCGCTCAGGTGGAAGCAGGCAAAATAACTACCTAACTGTTTCTCACTCTGTCCTCCCCTGATCCTGTCCCGATCGTCTGCAGCAGACC
Source organism: Sinentomon sp. SZTP_YWyxl (assembly GCA_030068105.1). Classification (NCBI taxonomy): domain Eukaryota; kingdom Metazoa; phylum Arthropoda; class Protura; order Sinentomata; family Sinentomidae; genus Sinentomon; species Sinentomon sp. SZTP_YWyxl. The sequence continues at coordinate 19,540 of JASGXE010003768.1, forward strand.
TGTCTGGTTTTTCTGGTCTCAGTCTCCAGTCATCTTCATCGGTGCCTGCTCCGTCCGCACCGCAGCCAATGAAGGAGGAATGCAATGGTGTTGGTTCTGCAGCTGGTGGTGGCGGTGCAAGTTCGATGGCCATCCACATTGATGACCGTCTACTTGGTCAGCCGCCAGCGATGGCAGATGGCAGCAGGGTTGGTGCGACAGCCTCGAGGATTGGAGGCGGCACGGGGGCGGGCACGATCCAGCATCCCCCGGCTGACGATGGCGGAGGGGGTGGCGCAGTTCCAATGCACTATGCCATGATGTCCAACCAATATTCAGGTTGGTCTCATCTAAACGATTCTTTTGCTCCAGGATTGGAAAGTGTTATTTTTTTATTAAAAAGAGTTCTTTTTTCTGCGGCATGTTTGAAACAGTGTTTTAAACTTGCTTTATACAGTTTTGATTTTATTCAGCATATACCTAATTTGGTCTGCGGGCCATTTTAAGCATCTATTCAGCTATTCAACTGACATCTATGTACATTTTTTTAGTAGCCAAAACCTACCGGCACACCTTTAACATGGAAATTCGGGCACACAGGGATTGCAAATCATCTTCAAAAGTGGATGAACGTGAGGGCTGAAATGCAAAAAGTGCAGGCTCTACTAAATGTGCTCGTATCTGTTCTATTAACATGACTTCCGCTATAAATTTTGATATGAATGAACTCCCAGCTTTCACAAGCTTTGTGTCTGGTGTCTCAACAGCACTGCCTTTGTCAGAAAAACACTCTAAAACGACAAAATTGTCCGCAATAAAACAAAACAACCAAAAATAAATTGTCTGTACGGATTTATAAAAAAAATGTTTTGACTGTTTTGATGAAATTGGAAGCGGAGAACAATATTGTCAAAGATGACTTGTTTTGCAGTAAAAGGGCTCGTTTTTGTCAATTTGGTTATTTTAAACAAACCGTTTAAAAAAAGAAGAGAAAATGAGAACTATTCTGGGTTTTGCAAGTTATGAGAATTATTCTGGGTTTTGCAAGTTATGAGAATTATTCTGGGTTTTGCAAGTTATGAGAATTATTCTGGGTTTTGCAAGTTATGAGAATTATTCTGGGTTTTGCAAGTTATGAGAATTATTCTGGGTTTTGCAAGTTATGAGAATTATTCTGGGTTTTGCAAGTTATGAGAATTATTCTGGGTTTTGCAAGTTATGAGAATTATTCTGGGTTTTGCAAGTTATGAGAATTATTCTGGGTTTTGCAAGTTATGAGAATTATTCTGGGTTTTGCAAGTTATGAGAATTATTCTGGGTTTTGCAAGTTATGAGAATTATTCTGGGTTTTGCAAGTTATGAGAATTATTCTGGGTTTTGCAAGTTATGAGAATTATTCTGGGTTTTGCAAGTTATGAGAATTATTCTGGGTTTTGCAAGTTATGAGAATTATTCTGGGTTTTGCAAGTTATGAGAATTATTCTGGGTTTTGCAAGTTATGAGAATTATTCTGGGTTTTGCAAGTTATGAGAATTATTCTGGGTTTTGCAAGTTATGAGAATTATTCTGGGTTTTGCAAGTTATGAGAATTATTCTGGGTTTTGCAAGTTATGAGAATTATTCTGGGTTTTGCAAGTTATGAGAATTATTCTGGGTTTTGCAAGTTATGAGAATTATTCTGGGTTTTGCAAGTTATGAGAATTATTCTGGGTTTTGCAAGTTATGAGAATTATTCTGGGTTTTGCAAGTTATGAGAATTATTCTGGGTTTTGCAAGTTATGAGAATTATTCTGGGTTTTGCAAGTTATGAGAATTATTCTGGGTTTTGCAAGTTATGAGAATTATTCTGGGTTTTGCAAGTTATGAGAATTATTCTGGGTTTTGCAAGTTCTTTGGTCATTGCAGGTAGGTACCTTATAAGCTTATCCAAATTGTTTCTTGTCCCATTTCAGGACATCCGCAACAGCATTACCACCAAGATATCTCAGCATCTGGTCTCCTCTCCCCTCAACCTCCACCAGAGTACTGGTGTTCCGTAGCTTACTTTGAGCTAGACGTCCAAGTCGGAGAGACGTTTAAGGTGACCTCTGCTTGTCCGTCGGTCACCATTGACGGTTATGTGGATCCATCGGGAGGGAATCGTTTCTGCCTCGGCGCTCTGAGCAACGTTCACCGGACTGAACAGAGCGAAAGGGCAAGGTACATATCGGCAGTGCCCCACATGAACTACCTATTTATTTTCTATGTTTGTTGCAGGAAAAACAACGAAACAAAAATTCAGCTATGCACAGGGGCTATCTTAATTTCCACAGGGCTTGGTGCATTTTCATACGTCATGTGTTTCGTTGCGCTTGTAACTGTCACTGTTATCATCTGAATGGTGCCTGATAATGTGGCAGAGGACAGGCCATGTTGTCTGCTATCGCAATTCATGACCCAAACAAAGATGATAGTCAGACACAAGAGTGTATAGTCTTTGGGGAATTTGATCAGCTGCCATTTTGTTTTGTTTTTTTTTCATGTAATTTGCCAGGTCCAGGCTTGTGGGCTTTTTGCATTTGAGACAGTTCTTCCAGATGACTTGACAGTCCTGGCTGGACTCGAGCTCTGAGTTTTGAATGTTGATCAATTAAAGATGCTGGCTTACCCTGGAATGGTGCTTAAATGCAATTTCCTTTGTTCATGTTCCCATGCAGAGGGTTTTCTGCTTTTATTTTTGGTTGATCCGATCCCAGTTTCTCTTTCCACTGCCATCGGCCTTCTCTCATGTGGCAACTGATGAAGGTTGAGACGGATAGACAGAAACAAAAATGTACCTAGTCTTTGGGGAATTTGATCAGCTACCATTTTGTTTATTTTCTAATTCTTTACCCACAGTTTTTTTTTTCTTGACTCCATGGACCCGATAGTGGGCAATGAGTGTGGAGCTAAACAAGATGCTAACCTGAGCAAAACTGCTGACGCATGTAGTTTGCTGCTGGTGATGTTGCAGCAACTGCTAAAGAGCAGCAACTGCTAAAGAGGTCAGGACTTCCCTGAATTTGGGTCTGTCTATGTGCTCTTCGAAGATCATGATAGAAATCAGCTCAGAAAAAATCAAGTAAAAAACCTCCATGTGACACTCGCATGTCACGGACCATTGACCGCGTGAGATTCAGAATGTTGTTGTTTTTTTTGTGCGTGAAATCACAATTAGCTTAGCTCACATCTCCTGTCACCAGAGCATCACAAGTTTGCTGTTCAGCAACATGGTTGCACATGGAACCACGAAAAGTCTTGTGCCCCGGTGTAATCACTCCAGTTGCACCCCCCAAAGGCAAACCCCTTATTGCAACAACTTACTGATTGAAGCTTTGATAAAAACTGCATTTTAATTTGTTCCTCTGCAATTGAATTGTCAAATCCGAAGTCATCTCTTATTTTTTTTTCTCCGTCATTCAGGCTTCACATTGGGAAGGGTGTTCTTCTCGACCTGAGGGGTGAGGGCGACGTTTGGTTGAGGTGTCTCAGTGATCATTCTGTGTTCGTTCAGAGTTTTTACCTGGATCGGGAGGCAGGACGTGCGCCAGGAGATGCCGTGCACAAGATCTATCCGAGTGCTTACATCAAGGTCTGCTTTTTATTTTACTTTTGTTTTATTTCTGGCCTGCTCATTTGTTCCCCCCTCGCATCTGTTTGAAAGTTTGTGCCAAAAATGATCGTTTTTCCTGTGTTAAGGTTGCCTTCCACGGTCAAGCAAGTTTGCCAAAATCCAAAAAATCGACATTGCAAAGACCACTCTCAAAAAACAAGGAACTTTTGCATGATTTGCTACACACCGAACAAAAGGTACTTTGTACGAAGGTACCTTGATTAAGGTACTTTTGTACGTACATGGCTACCTTGCACACAAAGCTAGATACACCATCATTGCATCATCTCTGCTCGGATGTGGTAATATCAGTGGCACATAGCCTTGGCATAGAAGTCTGATGATGAACATCATCCCCACTCAGTGGAAATAAGATTGACAAACTTAATCTTAAATACCTATTGATAAACTTAGTCTTAGATATTGACAAACTTACGGCCGTATGCACCAAAGCCACTTACCCCAACCCAAAGCTTGAAAAAGAGTAAATTCCATGCTCAGATGCACCTTTCTGAACGATGGAAAAGGAATATTGTTGCACATAGAAATCAAATTTTCGAACAGAATTCAATAATTTTTATGGACAGAAATCTGTTGGAAAATTTGACTTCTATGCTCAACAGTATTCCATCGTTGAGAAGGGTGCATCTTAATGTGGAATTGACTTTTTTCAAGCTTGAGTTTGGGGTTAGTGACTTTGGTGCATACGACCGTGAATCTTAGATACCTGTGCATCATGTAACCAAACTTGTGTGAGGAAAGCTTGGAGGTTGAGTTCTGAGAAGCCCTTGCACCGTGAAGAGAGGAGTATTCTCACTGCATGTGAAGGTGGTTCTCATTTGAGTTTAACCAACTTCTTTGAAGTGTTGGTGTTTGCTGGTGAGGTGCATTGACACGTTCTTACCCATTCCATGACAATCATTGTTTTCTTCGAAGCTACTCGTAGAGATTATGGAAACTCAAGCTGCAAGGTCAAGCGCTGATAAGCTGAGCTGTCAGGACCTGTAACTTTGGATGATGTTCGATTCTTGGCCATTTTGTTTTGATGCCTATTCTTACCTATCTCCCTTTCAATTTCAGGTGTTTGATCTGAGACAGTGTCACAGACAGATGCAGCAGCAAGCGGCAACTGCTCAAGCGGCGGCAGCGGCGCAGGCCGCAGCCGTTGCTGGCCACATACCAGGACCACACGCCGTAGGAGGAATAGCGCCTGCAATTAGTAAGATATTTCTTTACGGTTCTTTATTTTCGCATATTTTCTCTCTGGATGTCCCAAAAATAGGTGGCCCAGTCTTTTTTCTCTCCATTTTAGTGGGTTCGCGATATTTGTCATTCTTTTCATTTATTTTTCTCTTGAGATTTTTGGCAACAATTGTGTCGGCTGCCTGAAGGTGTGGTTCTCACGGTGCAGCAATCTGCGGTGGAGTTTTGTTGTTGCGGCGTAGTGAAGCACGATTACGACTGCCGAGGTCACTCATTAACTGTTTGTAGACAATGTTGCAAACAATAGTCGTGCATGGTCTGCAGCTGATCCACACAATCATTCGACCCGTACACTACCAAAAAGACGTTATCCGGCGTGCCATATCGGGTGCCATTAAATATGGTATCCGGCGCTCTTAACTGGAACTTGGACTAGCACACTGTTGCTGGAAAAGCTGTCCGCAAACAGTTCTCGAGCTGACGAGTGTAAGAAAGAACCTTTACTAACTTACAACAAACATTCTTATCTGCATACTTCAAGCTGGCAACGTGACTTGTGCAGAACACCTGGAAGAGAAAAGAAACTAAATATCTGATAAATGTGTATCGCCAAACTACTGGAACGGATAAAAAATGTGATCACTTATTTTTGGGACACCCCATACAACTTACAAGGGAGCCGGACATCAAGACACATGCAAAAAAGAATGTAAAATCTGGGAATCTGACTTGAACTCTAGAGATGGTTTTTTCATCTGTCTGCTACCCCATAACCTGTTGTCGCCGTTGGAAAGATATTGTCTAAAGGGACAAGTTACAAATTTTAATAGCATTTGAACGCCTGTTTTTAAATTACATTAATTCTGGCACTGCTGAAAGACAAATTTGACATTTATTTTCCAAAACGAATGCAGGATGCTGGACAGAGTAACAAATTGCGAAGTGTGCCAAAATGGATGCCTGGGCTTCGGGGGTGTCCAGCTAGATGCCAAGTAACCTAGTTAGATCTCAATTGTACTGAAAAAATTGGCCACTCCAGAGGTCATACAACAACAATTTTGCATGAATGCTCTCTCCCTCCCCAATCAGGTCTCAGTGCAGCTGCTGGAATTGGGGTCGACGACCTTCGCCGTTTGTGCATCCTCAGGCTGAGCTTTGTCAAGGGATGGGGACCTGATTACCCGAGGCAGTCCATCAAGGAGACACCATGTTGGATTGAGGTGAGAATTAATTAATTAATTTAACGTGGGCCCTGGCTCAAATCAGCAAGACAATGAGGGCAGGTTGCATCAATTTGTTACAGAACGAAAGACGTCATAAACTCTCATGTTCGGTCAACCAAAACCCTACATTGCTTAAGTAGCCACATTGATATCTTCACCATTTCCAAAGACAATAGGATGTAGCAGATTCCACTCATTGACAGTTCTTGTGACAAATGAATATTTTCCGACATCCTTGCAAGGCGCTTTGTGCTCGGAGCTTAAAATCATGATCATGCCTCCCCAAGTCGGAAGCTTGCACTAGCATGCAAATACCATACAGATACAGAAGATCCCACATCACAGGGTAAAAATGATGCGTTCACATGGACATTATTGATATTTGACATGGATTC
>JASGXE010003769.1:0-27114 GCA_030068105.1 Sinentomon sp. SZTP_YWyxl
CAAAATTTTTCAAGTAGAATGTCATAGGACAACTCAATTTCGCATTTAGCGAAGTAAAATGCCGTGGACATGACGAAATCAGTGAAATCGAGAACAGTCAAAACAGCAAAATTGCGTTCCACGATTTTTTCTGAAAATCTGTCTGTTGCCCATGAGGGGCCCACTTGGGCTCCATATGGGACTCACATGGGCACAGCCAACTCAGGTGGGATTAACAACATGGGGCCCTCATGGACTTTCCCATATGGGGCCATGTCGTACGAAATGTTAACGCTTTTGTGTGGGCCCCATGTGGGGGTAGCTACGTGGGCCCCGGCTAAATACTACATGTGGGCCCCATATGAGTGTGCCGCTTGGATTCGACCAATACTCGTGATGATTTATAAATGTACCTAAATTTCCTTCACCGCTGTTTATGTCCTTAACCAATCCTTAAATTAAGGGGTAGTCCCCTATAGTAAGTCCCCAACAGTAAGTCCCCAATAGTAAGTTTTCAGGAGGAGCATCGCCCCCAAGATATACCCTTCCGTCGCGCTATCATTCCCTGTGCCGCCACGTCGTCTCAAAATTTCGCCTGCCCAAATCGATCCACTTTTTCAAATACCATTTTTGAAATTTTCAGTTCCTGAAACCCATTTTGGGAGAAGTGTTCTCAACCAACGCCTTGTGCTATCCGAAGTCACTGAGACTCTGTTCATACACTGTAAAAGTATTTGTTCAAACAGCCAGTGCACTGGTGAGAGCACGAAACAATTGATTCAACGAAATTTCGCATTGTGGCGGCAGGGATTTTTTATGAAAAAGGTTTATTCGATTGTTATTTTTGCTATTTTCGTGTCTGCCCATCAGGCCATGTTTTGCGACATCAGATGAGATCTGGTGAATCCAAATTTGTGGAAAAACGTCAGCTTTTGGGTGACTCAGTCCCCCAAGCCCCTTGCCAGGTGGCACTGCCTGCCCCCGGCTGCGACCACCAGTTTTTTTCGAATTTAACCGCTGCTTTCAACTTGTGCCAACTCAATTTTCATGGTGTCTTGAAAAGTCGCGACGGAGTTTATGTGGGTACAACATACTCATATAGATGTAAAAATTGCGATGCTTCAGATTTTCTGAAAAATTCCATGCTGCAGAAATAATTAATGATCTTCTTTTACAATGGTTAAAATCTGACCCGACTGTAAAGCTTTGTTGCAATCTGGCGCTTTAATTTCTAAAGAGTAAAAATGTAAAAAGTTTCGGAGGCAACAGGTAAATGGGAAAAATACATGTATATGAGTAACATTATAATCCTGCGTCACGACTTTCCTGCAACTAAACAATAAGTGTCGCAAGCACATGGACGAAAAACACATGGCATGGATTGACACACGCATATTTGCGGCAAACAGTTTTTGAAAATGCCGTGGAAATCATATGGGTGAACTGAATGGAGTGAAAACACGCTTGCGGGCTTTACCTTGTAGAGACGATTTGCGAAATGTATTTATTATTATTATTTTCGAGCAAAAGCAGCTACAAGTTTTTGGCGCTGCGTCAGGAAACAATTTAACAGAACAAGCAAATTTACGCACTGCATAGTCAAAGAGTTAAAAAAAACCAATGAACAAACAATTCAGATTGATAATTAAAAAAACACATGTTAAGTAAAACAATTGTCAGGAACTGTGAAACCGAGAATGGTGAGGACATTCCTTAATTCGGACGGTTAAAATGGGCAATAGCCTGGACAATTAACGGAGAGGTACCGGGTAAGCTATTCCAGGATATGATTGTTTGTGGGAAAAAGAATTTTGCAGAATATTTCGTCTGGAAATAGGCTTATACATTGTCATTCCATTGTCAGTTCTCCTTTGAGTTGTTTTGATTCCATACACAGATGGAAGGGGAAAGTCGGCATTGCCCACAACAATATCTCTCATTAGATTTAGGCAATGAGTTTGGCGGCGACTCCGAAGAGTCGGTAGGTTTAACTCGTTAAGAATTGTGGTCACACTCAGAAACCTATCATATTTGCCGGTGATTGCTCGAGCTGCCCTTCTCTGGACACTTTCCAGCGCGTTCACTTCACATATTTTGCTAGGGTTCCAGACCGCACAGCCATATTCAAGAATGGGCAGAACAAGAGAAACGTATGCATGCTTTTTTCGATTAGCCGATGCCTGTTTTAAATTTCTGAGGACATAGCCTAATTTTGCTGCGGCCTTGCTAATAACGGCATTAATGTGTGGACCCCACGAAAGGTCATGGCTTAACAAAACACCAAGGTATTTGAATGTGGGTACAACTTCTAATGGTTTGCCATCAACTTCATATAAATGAGGGACCGGAACACCTTTTCCACCGAAATGTACAACTTTGGATTTGTTGGTGTTCAATTGCATATCCCATTCAGAACACCAAGCGGATATCATCTCTAACTCAACAGAAAGGGTTTGACAATCATCCTGGGTCATGATTGGCCTGTAGAAAACAATGTCGTCCGCGAAAAGGCGGACAGTTGATGTCATACCATCAGAAATATTGTTTATGTATATCAAAAACAAAAGAGGACCAATAACACTCCCTTGAGGGACGCCGGAGGTAACATTTCCCGATTCTGAAAAAGTATTTTCTACAAGTACTCTCTGTGTCCTGCCAGACAGAAAAGAGAATATTATTCGGATTAACTGAAAAGGGATGCCAACTTGTTTCAGCCTCAAAATGAGCTTGTTGTGAGGCACCAAATCGAAAGCTTTGGTCATGTCGAGAAATATTGCATGAACGGGGACATTTTTATCAAGTGATCTGGCAATATCGTCAACAAAAAGCACCAACTGACCCTCACATGACCTTTTGGCGCGAAAGCCAAACTGATTTGGGTGGAAAAAATTAGATCTTTCAAGAAGTGAAACGATGCAAGAGCAAATGACCTTTTCAAAGAGTTTGGAACAAATGCAGGTGAGCGATATGGGCCGATATCCGTCAGGCTTATTCAAAAAACCACCTTTCTTGGGAATGGGGGTGATAGTTGCGCAAGTTTCCAGTCATCAGGTACAATTCCTTTCGAAAGAATCAAATTGAAAAATGCAGCCAGGCCGGGTGCTAAGGATGGAGCCAGCTCTTTCAGCAACCGACCAGGGATCCTATCATCGGGTCCTGGGGGTTTTTTCGCTTGGATTCCACTCAAAAGTTTGAAAAACACCCGACTTGAAAATCAATCATGGAACAACGTCCGAAGATAGGGAATTCGAGTTTGTCAGTTCAAGGTTATCAGACATCATGTTATCGGAACAAAATACGCTGCAAAAGTAATTATTCAATACAGTGGCTTTATCAAGCGGAGTACTGCAAACATCTCCACTAATGGGACAAACAATTCGTTGAAGACTCTTTTCCGTTCTGAGGTTTTTCAGGTATTTCCAAAATTTTCTTGAATGTTTTGTATCGATAGAATGAGTGATAAACCTGTCAAAAAGCGTGGAATTTAGCGACGAACACTGTTCTTTTATGTCAGCATATGCAGCACGATCACACGGACGTCCACTCTTTTTCGCTTTGGCATGAACCTTTCTTTTCTTGCGTAGTAAAGCGGTCAATTTTTTATTCACCCAGGGAAATTTTGGCACCTTTTTTTTTCCTCGATACGGGGATGGCCTGCAGACAGCCCAGTAGAGTACCCTTAATTGTGGACCACACATCACTAACGGATCGATTTTTAATGCTTTGCGCAGAAAAGAGGGGGTTAGTCTGGAGCGATGCGTTCAGTGCATTCCAATTAACAGAGGCATAGTTTGGAAAAACGTTAATTTCAGCCATTTTATCTTTGTGAAATACAGTGGTCGATGGTTCGGCTTTAAAACTCAACAAAACCGATTCATGGTCTGAAATGCCAGGCACAATTGAAACGTCAAAATGGATGTCAGAATTTGTCAAAGCAAGGTCCAAAATGTTTGCAGATGATGCGGTTACACGTGTGGGCTTGGTCACTAACTGTCTAAGTGAGAAAAACTGTATAAGTTTTTGGACAAAGTTGTCATTAGCTGTCAATCCTCGTGATCCCAAAACTATCGGATATGATGGACAATTGAAATCACCGCAGATAAGGAGTTTTTGATGTGAAGCGCTGTGAATTGAAATAGAGTCATAAATTTCATCAAAAACACAAGAATTTGCATCTAAATTCGGTGGAATATATACACACGCAAGTAAAAGTGACAATCTACTGCATAATTCAATTGAACACCAAACAATTTCGGAATGAGCAGGTTGCCCGGGATCATGGATTCTCAAGGGATTTGACAGATGCAAGCTCGATAAATCATCCCTAACTGCAATAAGAACACCACCCCCACGCTTATTGCACCCCCTATCCTTTCGGAAAATTGAGTACTGACGGGGCAAAATCTCAGCATCATGAATATCACTCGACAGCCATGTCTCAGTCAGAAAAAGGACAGAAACATTGTGGCAGCAAAGAAAACTACTTAATTCTGCCCGTTTCGACAAACTAACAATTGACCTGCAGTTTACATTCGCGAAAATGAGGCTATGATGTACAGACAGGGAAATGTGGGAGTTTGGGACAACAGGAGGAGGAGGGGATAGCAAGAGACGCGCATGAGTAGGCATTAAGAGAGGGAGGGACAGGGAGGACACAGAAGGAGATAAAGAGGGTGAAACATGCGAAGGCACAGCCGTTGGGATGGAGACAGATGCAGGAGTTGACATGCGGGGACAGAAATGGGCACTCACCGCGGGAAACACGGATATTGATGCAGGGGATGACACAGGAGTTGTTAGCCTCGGCGTATGGGACAGAGGTGAGGACCTGGAAACGGATACAAGGGCTGACACAGATACAGGAGGAAGATACTGCATGTTGGTAACGGTGGGAAACGCAGGGAGAAATACAGATGGCACAGTGGGCGGTATTGACATTATGGGGGGAACTGGAGGTAACGCAGATGGAGTTTCTGAGGGATGAACACGGGAAGAAGTAGTGGTGTTCACTGAAGCAGGAGAATACACGAGGGGAAACACAGAAGGAATCAGGTGAACTTCATCTTTGGGCTGCAGGCCATTGATGCTGACAGCCCTTGCAGAAAACTTGGCTTCCGAGAATATGGCAGGAAGTGAGAGTGATTGCCCTGTTTTTGACAAAGGTATTGAGATTTGGCTTTTGTTTGCAATCAAAGTTGGGTCGTTGTTTGTTGAACTCAAGCGCTTGATTTGAGCAGACATTTCGGGAGCAGGCGACCTTGTTTGCGACCAATTGCTTGTGAGAACCAGCGGCTTTTTTATCAGGTAATTTCAAACGGCGAAAACAAACTGCGATTGCAAATGGGATTAATATGAACAAAAAAATAAACCAAATGATTACCAGGTCCATATTTAAGCTGAAGGGCACAGCGCACATGTGGTATCAGCATTGTTTCGACTCTTCCAACTGAGTTCATCTGGTCAGATCTGATACGACGATGACGATCGTTGCCAAGTTTCCACTGATTCGGAGATTCCATTGACGGCTCCAGCTGCTATTCCACTGATGATAATGATGGTCCTGATGACCACTGGGAAGAAGAAGGAGCAACTGCCTGAATAAATCATCCAGCTTGCTCAGTCCGATTCGCGAGAGGTGGATGCCATCACGAGCGAGAAAGTTTTTCGGAAGGCCAAAGTTCAATCGCCAAAAGCGAGGTTCACGTTTTGCAGAGCTCATACAATTGAGAATTCGCATCAAAAATGAGACTGGAATGCAAATCCATCCTCTCTACTATGGCAGAAACCGCAACGTCTGCTTGAGGAGCCAGATGACGGATGGTGGCTAAGAGTTCAGCGATTTCGTGGACTGTTCTCTTTATATCTCGGGATTGTCCAAGAGAGTTAGTGCCCACATGGACCAGAATTTTGGTCAGACCTCTGTGGATGGCACCAGAGGTTAAGACGAACTCATGCAAATTGTTGGTTGTTGCACCGGGAAGGCTATAAACAGCACAGCTATGTTCGTTTGCCAGCGTGGAATACTTTACAATCGAGTCACCGAGTATGACAGCAGTCGTTGGATTTTGGGATCCTTTGACTATCAGGCGTCGATGGGAACTCCTGAACACCGGAGGATTAAAGTTGTATTCCGGGTTCTGTGCAGAAGGGTGGAAGACTAATGGCAAATGGCGATCCATTAGCCTCGGCGGGATTCGCCCTGCTTTGTGCGAACTCCGTACAACTGATTTCTTCAGGTCTTTTCTGGATTCACTCCCGAAGGTCGACTGATTTGCAATCGACAGATGTGGTTCTCCTGGACTTTTTGGCCTCAGTCCCGGAGAAGAGTCGTTTGCAAATTCGTCAGGAATGGTTATGGTTATGCCCGACGAAGAGCTGTGGACGGCCTGAGAAGGGTCTAACGATGTCTTGGAATGTGGCGAGAAGACATCAGTATCTGGCGGCAGGCCAGAAGTTTGATCTTTTGCGGCAGAGAGGTTTCGATCACTCGATTTGTCAAGCTGACCAACGACAGCAGCAATGGCGTGGTCAAGAGTTTCAAGACGAGCTTCAACGTCTTCGAATTTAGACCGGTAAACGTTCAATGCAGAGAATAGTGTGTCTTTCAGCTCATCGAACTTTTTATTCACGTCTTTTAACGAGGCGGAGAGAGCAGCAAAGTCCGGAAGAGCTTTAATGAGTTTGCACTATAACATCTGGCATTCCGAGCAAGAAATCGACGTCACCACACTCGTAGCAGCGATTCCACAGCATTTCAGATGAAACCATCCGGCACAGTTCTGTAGTTTCAAATTGCATTCGACCATGATACCTGAACCCGCACGTTGGCCTCTCTCAAATTTGCAATTTTCATAGCAGTAAACTGGCGAAGTTGGATCTGTTATTGGCACTGACGAGGAATTGTTGTCACTGTTGGAGGCCATTCTGCAGTTTCTGCGACGAGATGACAAGAGATTCGGCACAAACAAATAAAAGTTCTCGGGAACTTCAGAAAAACGTTGCCATAAATGTTGCCACGTGTACGGTCGGATTAACCGAAAAAATGCAGTTGGCGAACGACGAACATGACACTTGACTGAAGCGACGACTGGCTGACTGGCTGACGACTGTGTATTTGGCATTTTAGTTTTTTGAAAGTGCCGTAGAAATTATAATTCCCATCTTGCACAACTTCTTCCCATTTCAATTTGGGACTCTGCTGAACATCGAAACATATACATATATGTTTGTGACAGATATCTGTGGGGCGAGTTTGATGTCTCAGAGGAAGATGGCAAAACTTTGGTTTGCACCCATGCTGTCGACGATTTACTTTACGCGTCAAAATAGCCAACATGATTTTGTCATCCCCTTCCTGTGAGTTTTTCTCTGGTGTCATTTGAGAGCTCTATACAGACTTTCATGATCAAAACATTCGCAGCTGGACCTCAAATCACTGCAAGATTGCCCAAAATAGCATTGAAAAGCATTCGCGGAGTACCAAAAAAAACGCGAAGAATACCGATATTGAAATTGGTGCGCCATTTGGTACCCTGCTGTGACACCCTGCATTTCGATTTCGATAGAGTAGCACATTTGGACTCGAGATTATCAGCGTGCCTCGGTAGCTCAAGCGTTGCGTCGTCATCCGTTTGCGTCGTCTCGGATCGTGAAATCCCGTCGGTCGGTGTTCGAATCCTGTTGTGTCTATTTTACTGCTGCTCAATTGTAAAATCTGGCGTTCGCAATCTTCATTTTGAGAGGGCATAGCATGCATCGGGTGTGATATTGCTGGGATGAAATGCGACATTTGCAGCTGATTCTAGCGTAAAATTACCATTGTGCAAATGTGAAAAAAAAAACACAATTACTGTGAAATTACTACCCAATCACTCCCAAATCCACTGCTCATTCAAGCTCAATTTTACACCAGATTAAACCTTAAAATGACTGTCTCTGTGTGCGTCCAGCAACAACCAGTCCGTCACAGTGATTTTACTATTGCAGCATAGTAAAATAAAATTCACCATTGCAAGGTTGACAATTACATTTGTGGTCATTTTACCCCTGATGTATACCCCTGATTCAGGATGAACGCGAGTTATCAGATGAATCAGGTGTAAAATTAATGCTTTCGGGAAAACAGTGTACGACCCTCCATTTCCACGCAGTATCCACTCAAATACTGCTAAAAAGCTTCTCGTTCCCAGGGGGCTACGACTGTTACCATGTTAATATTGTGCGTCACCATGGGAACAGTCGTAACCCCCTGGGAACGAGAAGCTTTTTAACGGTATTTGAGTGGCTACTGCGTGGAAATGGAGGGTCGTAGGACTTTTTTCCACTGAACATGTTTTGTTCCGAGTATCTTTCGGAATCCGCCTGCGAAAAATGGTTTTAACACTATGACCCACAATTCCCATATCTCAGTTTCCCCAAAACAACCCCAAATTGGGCTTTTTTGGATAGTTGGGGGGGCACTGCGTGGAATTGGAGCCTCGGACGGTTTTTCGTAACTGAACAGTTTTTGTTTTCCTGGTTACATAAAACCTGTTCTGAAAATTTGACTGTTCTAGGGTGAAATCTTACCTCCCCCATGAATACCCCAAAAGGGTCCATTTTGGGGGGTTTGGGGGGGGGCATAACTCAGTAATGGGGGGTCGGATCAATTTGTTCCACAGATTAACTTCGATTTGTATGCTCCTGGGGAATCTATTCTGATATTTAGGGTGGTTGATTTACGGGACACCCTGTATACCTAGCATTTGGTAATCGACTTAAATGCGGCCCTCCGTCTTTGTTTGGTCGCGTTCAGTCTGCGGCGACTTTTGGAGAGACTAAATGGAACTGTTCAATTTATGAAATCAGCTATAAGCAGTAATCATTCGCGTATCAGTACCTGCTACCCTGATCAGTGCCTTGATGAGAGAAATAAAAACGAATTATTTTGTTTCTGACTCGGCAGCGGCGTCAGTGCGGTCAGAAAGTATGAGGAGTTGGTGATTCCTTGTCTCTGTAATACCAACGCAAAATGTGGTTCAACACTGAGAACCGCGTTGGTGGCATTCCCTGATAATTGACCAAGGCGTAAGTAAAAAAAGGGGATGAGATGTGGGTGGTTTGTATTTGATTTGAAGCATTGCATCAGGCGGAAAGATGCCAATTTGGTGTAGGCGAGAAGTGATGAAAACCCTTTGTTCGGATTAAGTTCCTTGTCAACTCAAAGGGAAATTTGCAGGGAGGAGAACATTTTGGCCAGTGAGGGTACACAGTTTGGAGGCTATATATGCCAAAAAGCCTCATGAGATCATTTTTCAAGTCAGCAATCCACACCAACACTAACGTTAACGTTACTTCGGGAACGGAATTTGATGGTAAATAACATGACCTGCCAAATGGCGCCTAAAATTGGTGCCTAAATAGTTAAAAAGAAACCAATATCAAGACTGTAACAAGAGAACAAAACAGGGGAACCGAGCGCCATTTCACAAATCGATATGCCTCTTTTGCCCCACCGCGAAAGTCGAGTCGCAAACTGCCTGAGCGCGACCAAACAAAAAATGTGCTGGGCCGCATATTTGTCGATTATCTATAGCATTTTTTAACCGTTCTTGTCTTTTTCTTGGGGATTGGCGGCTACATTCTTTCCATCAATGGCTGTGGTTGGATCAGAGATCTCCATTCAAACTGGATGGCAATGAAGAAGCGCAGTGGCCTGGCACTTGGTGCCGGAAGTGGAAGGTGAAAATAAATGTATGGAAGTGCGATCCTATGACTTCCTTAGGCCAGTGAAGCCTGACATACAAACGCCTATATAGTTCGTCTAATCTTATCGGGCTCCACGGCAGGTCGAATTCGGTTGACATCGCAGCTGGCAGGTGGCCGATTTTGTTTTATTTTTTTCTGCACAGTTTTTTGCACAGCAATAAAACCGAGGAAAGAAAAAAATCGGATTGATTATTTCAGCGATTTGTTTGGTATGCAATACAGGGTGGTGTCGTTGAAAGATCAGTCGTGAGACAACGCTGCTTCTGCTATGTTTTTGGCAACAGAAGAGCGAGTACAGCCGGTCAAAAGATAGATGATAAATAGAAATCGGGGTTCCTTCTGGGCAGGGTCCCTTCCTTTCGGCCCAGAAGGGACCCCTTCAGGGTCCCTTCTGGGCCGAAATTTCCACGAAAGGAAACCAATTAAACCAGAGTGAAGGCCATGTTTGAGCAGCACATACGCCGATCCAATCGTGCAGCGAAACAGGCCAAAGACTTGGGACTACCAAATCAAACGTCTACGCTTCCTAAAGAAAAAAGACTTAAAGTCTGGAAAATTCAATTGCCACGGTAGATGAGTTTTGCAGATAAACCTACCTTGAAAAGAACCCCTTGGCACGTCCACCGCACATTTTTCACGCAAAGAGAACAGATTATGCATTATTTCCACGATCCCATTTCTATGGCCTGATTCTGAGAGTTCTCGGAAAATGTCTGGTCAAAATCGCGAAGATGGGGGCCATAACACGTAGATACGCCCAATCCGAAGAAAAAAAAAGAGAAAAGAAAAGGGCAACAAAACTCCCAGGAAAATGCAAATGAAGGAATGTAAATCGAAGGGAAGAGAGATATGAGAGAGAGAGGGCGGGAAGAGGGAGGGAGGGAGGGAGGGAGGGAGGGAGTGAGGGAGGGAGAGAGAGGGAGGAGGGAGGGAGGGAGGCAGGGAGGGAGGGAGAGGCAGGGAGGGAGGGAGAGGCAGGTAGGGAGGGAGAGGGAGAGAGAGGAAGGGAATGCGGGAGGGAGGGAGAGAGTGGGGGAGGGAGATAGTGAGGGAGGGAGGGAGATGGGAAAGGAGAGGCAGGGAGGTACGGAGAGGGAGAGAGTGAGAGAGATGGAGGGAGGGAGAGGGAAGAAGAGAGCGGGAGGGAGAGGGAGAGAGACAGAGCAAGAACTAAAGGATCTTCAATCACAAAAATGAAAAGCTTGCGCATTGTCTGTTGCAATGAAGCAATCAATTCGGAGTGCACGATTCAAAAAGGTGGTCCGCCGAACGATTTTTCTTGGGCACCCTGTCTGTTGACAAACTTCCAAGCAGGATCCATTTTTCCAGGTGCAAATCCGTAATTGCGAAAAATTGTGAGTATCCTCTCGTATCAACGTATTCTATCAACCGATTCGAACAAAACCAGCGAAAGGTCCGATAATGGTGAGCTGAAAACGCGCCAATGGAGCCCGATAGGAGTAGACGAACTGTAGACGAACTCATTCGCGGGGTGGGACACTATCTGTGCAATGTGTCCTCTTTCAAATATCTGGGAGTGACACTGTCAATAGCACTTTGAACTGGGTTTGGCATGTCAGCTCAGTTGTCAACAAAGCCAAGGCCGCTTTGGAGAAATCTGGCGCAATCTGTCTCACGGAGAAAAAAGTATCAAGTTATTGGCGTACAAAAGTCTGTTATGCCCATTCAGGAATTTGGGGGCTGTGTCTGGGATCCTTTTCTTGTGAGTCACTGACTTTCTTGAAAAGGTGCATAGAGGAGCGGCACGGTTCGACCACGACTGCACATCCAGTGTAACGGTAATTCCAAGTTAGCTTGGTCACTCACCTGTGTTTCAGATAAGGTCGGATAGAGGCCTTTACACTTTTAAATAATCCTCATAAGGATCCCCACTCATCCCCCTTCCAGATGAAATTCGAGCGAGCCAGTCCAATTGTAGCCGCTCTGATATCAATATTCGAAAGGGAAAAGGAAAATGTCCGGTGACTTTTCTCTTTCACCCTTCGTAAGATGAAATGGAGGCTCGATTTTACGCGAAAAAATATCAAAGGAAAAAAAAAGACTCGATTCTCACAATGACAAATATTAAACCACACTATTGGAATTTCTAGTCCTTATCTTTGTTAGAAAGTTGTGACTGTATTCAGAATACTCGGGAGGATGTATTCCTATTCTTGCCCACTCAGAGGGTCTGCACAATTAAGCAAACACAAACACAACGCGGGGGTTCACTTATCTTTGCACTTCAGTGAGGGCGTCCAGTGACGCTTCCATTCCCAAATCCTGGTGCATGTGATGGTGAGTATTGCGGGCAGTGATCCATTTGAGCTGCCTCGGAACTCGAACGTTTTATAATCGTTGTCGCAATTTTAGCCCAGTATCCATTGCAGAGCTAGGAATAAAGCAGAGGAAAGACACAATGGATTCCAGTGTCTAAAATCACCCGAACTCCTTCCCCCAAAAGGGTTGAGCTTTTAATTTATCAAATCTTCCTTAAAGTTCATGATACAAAAGAGAGAACCTCATTTTTTTCCTTCCTCACGTAAACTGTCTTCACCAAAACTCTGTTCCCAACACTTCAAATCTTATTCCAGACTTGATCATTAATCTTCTCAGACAATTTTCCCAAACTAGACTTAACGACACTCTTCCGAAACTTATCACAGCACTATGTTCTCAATGCTTCTCCCACTTCTCGGAAAAACGCACCATTACGAGTAACACTGAAGATGTTTTTGAACTTGCTCAAGAGTATAGGTAATTGGGAAAACTTGAAAAGCTAAAATTCACTGATGAAACTTCCTCAGCTTCACCCTCCAAAAATAATCTCACTCGGTTTTCCTTTAGGAAACAAACGCCTTACAAAAGAGTTGTTTAAATTCAACAAGATAGTCCCCCTTCCAAGGAAGAAAATCGTTTCAACTCAGCGTGGCATTCTACTTATTGCAAACAACAATATGGCGCTTAACTTAGACTATCTCTTTTTAAGAGATGAAAATAATCCAGATAGAACGAATGATGATGAAGATGAAAAGACGGCACAATCAATGAAACAGATTAAAAACAACCAGGTTTTACGCATTTACGCACATTTATTGTTTACTATCAATTTGTTCATTACAATTCTGCTATTGTGTGCAATTTTTTTAACTAATTCGGCAGAGGCCTAAATCAACCCTGCAAGCAGGGCTATAAATAAGATCAATAAATTATTTTGTGAACACATTTTTGACTCCCACCAAAAAGTTAATCACACTTTCATTCGTTTTTCCTATACCCTTCAGGAATGGAATTCTCTCCTCAAGAACTCAAATTTAATTAGAAAAGAGTAAACTTCACTTTTTCAAACTCTCCCAATTCTGACGATAATTGGTCGTTTTTTATGTAAACCAAGTTTTTCTCCTGCTTTTCGATAAGTGGTTCCTTTGCCCTGTTCATCTGTTTGACTGTTGATATGATTAATGTGTCATATTTGCATTTACATGGTAAATTACAAATGTATAATACCTACAAAATATGCATTCTATATTACATAAAGTGGGGGATGTTGAAAATCTTGTCTCTCAGAATCTTTTGTTTTATACATAAGTTTCTTCCGGGAATTTCCGGCAGGGGGAGAAAAAAATTTGATGAGTCAGCTAATCCTGCTCGTTTCCCAGAAACCGGCTCACACTGGTTTCTGGGAAGTGCGCTTTCTGAGAAGTTATCATTCTGGGAAACGATCATAAATCTTCCTGGACACATAACCGAGTGTGGTGGAGGCTTTGTTAATGGTTTGGGAAATATGCTCACTCCAACTCAGGTCATATTAAAGTTGAGACCAATGTATTTAATAGATGGAACCACTTCTAAAGTCAACGACTGCAATTCGTGCAAAAGCTCCGGGATAGGGCAAGAGCGGCTGCCTCCAAACCGCACGACGAATGTCTTTGAAGTGTTAATGGTCATACCCCAGCGGTCGCACCAGCTTTGGGCTGCAGCGAGATCGGCGGACAGGGCGGTGGCATCTGCGGGTTCGGAAATCGGATTATAAACTACAATGTCATCGTCATGCATGCGCACAGAGGCAGTAAGGTTCGGGGAGGGGTGTCCCCCTTCCCTTCCCCCTCCCCAAAGGGGAAAACTTTTTGAAAAAAGGGAACATCTCATGGTGCTAAAAATGCCTTATTTTTGAAAAAAAAAACAGCGGAATTTATGGAATATATCCGCAGCAGATTTTTGATAAGTAGTGCATTTTTGTATAAAATCAATATGCAGGAGAAGTAGAACAGGAAGCCTAAATGTCCTTGGCCATGTTGCCAAACATTTTTGTCGCTTTTTCTGCGGAACACGGTCCATGATTTGCATTTGATGAAATTTTCAGAAATTTCATCTCATTCCCCCCCGGCGACAAAAAACGAAAAACACTGGGAGGGAAGCACTTTTCAGTGGAGGGGAATTTCCCCCCCTTCCCCCCTCGGATTTAAGCCACGCTCACAACACATGACACCCATCAGTTCGACGATTTGAATCGGCAAACAGTCGTTTGGACTGTTTGCCGATTCAATGCGCTTGCCGTCGGTTAACGATAGGGCGAGGACGGTGGTTCTGTGTACAGCAGCGAGAAAATTAATGTTACCACATATGGTGTCACTTTTCTTGCATTTGTGGGGAAACATCGGGTTAAGTCATTTATACGGGGGGGACACAATTGCACGGCAACAGGGAAACATTTTAAAGAAAACAGCAGTACCCTTAGCCGTGCAATAGTGTCCCCCCTTTGGCCCAGCATACGGCACAGGGTGTGCCTTATTTCTCTGGAGGGTGGGAAGTCGGTTGAGAAGGTTAATTAGGCGCTTTGGATAGGTAAGGTAGGTTCGGTTAGTTCGTTAGGTTAGGTTTGGTTAGAGTAGGTTAGGTTAGGTTGGGTTTGGAAAGATTTGGTTTGGGTTCTCTGTGCAGTGTGCCTTTACTATAAAAACAACCAAATGAACCAACACGAAAAACAACCTCGACCCAATCCAATGCAATCTGACCTAATCTGACCTAACCTGACCTAACCTAACCTAACCTAACATAACCTAACCTAACTTACCAAACGACCTAACAGAACCAACCTAACTTAACTTAACCAATCCAAAGCGCCTAATTAACCCATCTTACCCCAGTAGCAAAAACAGTCCCGGTAACGTGCCAGAACGGTTTCAATGGTGCCAAAATGGGCCATTTCGGTTCCATTATCGTGCATAAGATTTTCGGTATTCCGGACCCTTTTGGAACGTTCATGGAACGTTGACTGGCACCAAATTGGGACGGATATTCAACCGTTCCGGTCGGACCGTTCTTAAAACGTTCTCTCTCACCAAATTGGACGAAGTGCCAAAATATGTCCATATATGGCTAGATTTTGGATTCCCATCGTTCTCGAGCACCAATCTGGCACTAAACACGGTCGATAATGGTCCAACAGTAATGTGCCAAGCGGAACTCAAGGGTGCCAAAATGGTTGCCTTTGCTTCAATTATCGCACGCGAGATTTTCGATGTTTCACACCTCCCACCCATTTTGGATCGTTTCCTGGGCATGAGGACATGGAACCCGGTAGCAAAATAGGTGCCAGAAACGTGCCAGAACGGTTTCCATGGTGCCAAAATGGGTATTTTCGGTCCCATTACCGTGCACGAGATTGTCGGTGCTAATAACCATGCATTTGGATCGTTCACGGGACGTTACCTGGCACCAAATTGGGATGAAAGGCAAATCGTGCCGGCGGCACCGATCCGGCAACATTCTTGGAACGTTCCATTCGGAGTTGTGACATGCAGTGCTTTCTCCCGCCCAACTCTATGCCCCGGTTGCAAAAGCGCTTGTTATTATGTGCAGGACCTTCCAGTGAGGACCAGAATGATTGTGTTTCGTTCCATTTTTTTTCGCGACATTTTTGGGAGTCGTGTCCATTTTGGATGGTTCCCGGGACGTTCCGGAGCAACAATCTGGCACGAACCCGAGTCGGTTCTGCGAGCACGTTTGTGGAACGCTCTCGGAACATCCAGCTATCACGATTATTTTAAATGCAAGAATGAAATACCGTTTTCATTTCGCCTTGCCATTTTTAAAAGACATTCTGTTTTCATTTCGCCTTGCCATTTTTAAAGACATTCTTTGAAAAATAGAAATTGACCTCGCAACCAATTAACGTGTTCATTTACCTGCGCGCGCCCGCCTGTAGGTCAATGTCGCATTTATTTTGGAGGTCACAGACCAGTTGGTGTGAAGCTTCCTGTATGCCGAAAGCAACAACCGATTTTGGGCGCGTGCGCGGTGCGCCGCACAAAAAATGCGCAACTGAAATGGAAAACGGAATTCCTAATTTCCAAAGGAAAGTGCATTTGGGGACCTGTCGTGCTGCCTGTAGGTATACCTACCTTGTTAAAAATGGTCATGCATGAGTTAGTCATGGCTTTATACCATGAATATCACGAAAAATCATGATATTTTGTCAAAAGCATGCCAATGACATGGCATTATAATGTATACGAGTAGCTATAAACAAACCATGATGGTAAACCACCACCGAAAGCAAACCATGCCCCTTTCATAATTTTTGTCAAGTCAAAATTACGAAAATTTCATGATGTCAATGTGCCTAAAATCAGAAAATTCTGAAAATTCACACACTTTTGATAAAAGCATGAAAAAGTCTTCCATGAGTGATAGAAATCATGGAAAAGTATGAAAACTTATGATCAGAAATCATGGAAAAGTATGAAAACTTATGATCATATCGCGGAGGAGATGGAATTTAAAATTGTTACGATAGATGGCAGCACAAGTGAGGTAAAATCTCGAAATGGCAGTTTGCTCCATTCGGCCAAAATGTCCTACCAGCGACAAAACTTATTAGGTCGAAAATATAGCCGTCTTATCAGACCATACGCCATTTTAAGATTCTTGGTTGCCTTCATGTGGCGATACAACTTCGGAAAACAGTCACCCAAATGCTTTTAATAGCAAATGTACTCGTAATCGATAAACCATCAAATTTCCTGAGTTAGATAAATTCATAAGCACATTGGTAAAAAATGTGAAGAACCTCAATCGTGGACCTTTAACGTTTTGTTGTCATTCTGCGCTATCGACAACACGGGTCCACAACAGCGGAAAGATGCAAAATAACCAAGTGAAAGAGAAAATTAAGAGCAAATAACATGAAAAAAATCAAGAGGGTCCCAAAACGGTTGCAAGATCGGTAATGGGACGTTCTGGGTACGTTCTTCTCACGTTCTGGAACCGTTCTGGCACCAATGTCGCAAACTTTAGGTGCCATGGGATCGTCCCAAGAACGTTCTGGGGAATGGTGGCAGAACGGTCCTGCCACCCGACCACAAAACGGGAATGGGACCATCGCTTTGGAACGTTCCTGGCACCAAAATGCGGAACGTCCTTGGCACCGTTTTTGCTACTGGGGTATAGCCGACTACCCACCCTCCAGAGAAATAAGGCACACCCTGTGCCGTATGCTGGTGCCAAAGGGGGGACACTATTGCACGGCTAAGGGTACTGCTGTTTTCTTTAAAATGTTTCCCCGTTGCCGTGCAACTGTGTCCCCCCCGTATAAATGACTTAACCTGAAACGTCAAACCCAACAAGATTGGTTTCCCCACAGGCCCACATTGATTTGACACACATTTCCGCGCAACAAGAGAACATCTTTTGATTTTGAAATCATCACGATTCTCACAGTTTTCTGTGTAAGATAGAAAAAACCTCATGCACCTTATGGCACATGTCGTTTTCTCGCTGCTGTGCAGTCACTTGTTATCGCAAATGCTCATTGAACAAAGCCAGATCCTGTGCTGAGAGCAAAATTCCAGTTTTTTCATGCATGTATTTCCGTCGCATCTATGCCCACAGTGGAAGGTCCAATTTCCAAAATTATTCATGGCTGGTATTCATAAGTTGGCAAATGTTGAAACCTGACCCGCAGAACTCATATATCAGCACAGATATAAGATATGTGGAAATCGAAGGTCGTTTTAGGCAGGTGCAGTGCGGTATGCAGCATTGCCAATGCTACGTTTCGCATCACCGCACTTGCATATGCAGGTGCGAGCGATTTTGAGATTGAAATAAGCGTGAATCGATGGATGTATCCGAATGCTCGAGAAACAAAGGTCTCGCTCAGGCTGTTTTTTTCGTAGCAGTGTTCCAACCACACAGCAGCGAGCGCAGTTGTTGCGATTTCCCGGAACAGGTGCAGCATGTTGGTTGACACGTTTGTTGCAGCGTTGTTTTTTTCATTTGTTCGCCCAGCGAGTGGTTAGCAACCCTCTGTGCTGCTATCATTCCAGTACTTCTTGGCAAAATATCTGAGCAAATTGCAATTGCGTCGGCAATTTTGTTGCTCCAGTGATTTGACCCATGTGACAGACGCAGTTTATGGATCAAACAGGGTTTCAAAGGTTTTGCGGGTCTTCCCTTTTATGGGTAAGTTCCAATGTTGAAGCAATCTACTCGCTTGACACGAAGTGGTTGGAAAATACGAATATACCTCTAGAGCCCGGCGTGAAAAACGCTCGAGGTTGAAACAGACGGTCGGTGGTTGAGCATTACACTGTGAACGAAGGCCAGGTAACTTTTATAAGGAAAGTCCAAGAGCTGGAACAAATTAGCAGGAGAAAGCTAGACCCCAACACCATCAAGATTTGCCATAAATTTTGATGGATATCAGATTTTGCAGCAAAAGGAAGTGCAAGAGAATGTGCGTATTTTGCAGCAAAACCTGAAGAGGTTTAAGATCTGCAGCAATTTGTGAGGG
Source organism: Sinentomon sp. SZTP_YWyxl (assembly GCA_030068105.1). Classification (NCBI taxonomy): domain Eukaryota; kingdom Metazoa; phylum Arthropoda; class Protura; order Sinentomata; family Sinentomidae; genus Sinentomon; species Sinentomon sp. SZTP_YWyxl. The sequence goes on from JASGXE010003769.1 coordinate 18,524, forward strand.
TCGCGTATAGCTGTTTGCGAGGTCTGAGGGAGTTTAAGTTTTGCAGTAAATTTTGAGGGCGAATGTCATGATTTGCGTCAAATGCTGAAGGGGATCAAGATTTGCATCAAGTGGTGAGAGTGGGTGTCACGATTTGCAGCAAATTCGATGGTTGTTCCATATTTGCAGCAGGTGATGGTGATATTTTGCAGCAAATTCTGCAGAGGGGATTTCAATTTTGCAGGAGATTCTGACGGCACGGTATCACGAGTTGCAACATATTTTTTCGGAGGATGGATTTGCGAGGATTTGCAGTAAATAATGAAGGGTGCACGATTTGCTAGATAATGACTAATGAATGAGTGATGGTACAAGTACACGATTTACAAAAATATCAGTTATATGGGCATCGTGATTATTAGCTATAATTGCATCTCTCTCATACATAATTTGCTCAATCAAACTTTCATTGGTGTTGGTTCTGAAGGGAGCTCAAGATGTGCAGCAAATTTTTTGTGTGGATTCAATGATTTGCAACAAATTGTGACGGTGTCATGATTTGAAGTGAATTGTGTGTTCACGTTTAGCAACAAATTTTGCTGGTGTGTCCAAGATTTGCAGCCAATTGTTAAGATGAGTATCGGGAAATAAAGCAAGTCCTATATGGGGGCTCAAGATTTGTAGTAAATTGTGAGATGAGGTTCGGGATTTTCGGCAAAGCTTGAAAATCAATTTTCCAACAAACTTTGAGGGTGGGTATCACAATTTGCAGCAAATTGTGAAGGTAGGTTATCACGATTTTCAACAAATGTTTTGGGCTGATTGTCACGATTTGCAGTAAACGGTAAGGCTATGGGCTCGCAATTCACAACAAATTCGGTAGGTGTCATTGATGATTTCCAGCAAATCGTATGGATTCACGATGTGCAAAAATAGTGAGCAGGCTTCAATATTTGAACCAAACTATGACGGTGGGTATCACGAATTGCCAGAAAATTCTGTGAATGTGGCACACGATTTGTTTCAAATTCTGAATATGCTGTTCACGATGCTGCAAGTTCTGCACTGGTCCAATATTTAGTGGTGGGAATTACTTTTTGGGGGTTAAGTCATTTATACGGGGGGACACAATTGCACGGCAACAGGGAAACATTTTCAGAAAAAAGCTGTACCCTTAGCCGTGCAATAGTGTCCCCCCTTTGGCACCAGCATACGGCACAGGGTGTGCCTTATTTCTGTGGAGGGTGGGTAGTCGGTTGGATAGGTTATAGGCGCTTTGCATAGGTAAAGTTAAGTTAGGTTAGGTTCGGTTACAGGTCGTTAGGTTAGGTTAAGCTAGGTTAGGCTAGGTTAGGCTAGGTTAGGCTAGGTTAGGTTAGGAAAGGTTAGGTTAGGTTAGGTTAGAGGTTAGGTTAGGTTAGGTTGGGTTAGGTCAGGTTAGGTTAGGTCAGGTTAGGGTTCTCTGTGCAGTGTAACTGGACCTAATCCAATCCAATCTGACCTAACCTGGCCTGATCTCCCTGCGCGATCTCTTATTAAGCGACTAAACCCCATGATTTGCTCAGCCCGCAATTACAGATACAGAACAAGAAAAATATAATGCAGGCAGTATGGCAACGAAAAAGCAAAAGAAAACCATTTGAGGAGTACACATTTGCACGACAGATAAAAAGCACACCCTGTACTGTTTGCAGGAGCCTAAGGGGGGACACTATTGCACGGCTAAGAGTACAGCTTTTTTCTGAAAATGTTTCCCTGTTGCCGTGCAATTGTGTCCCCCCCTTATAAACGACATAACCCCTTTTTGGAGTTCAATTTCTTTAAAATCGTTAGGTAGGCCACGTTTCGGTTGGGTTTCTAATTCGCGAGACGCCGGTGTGCTGGCCGATATGAGGGCCGTCGGAGCTCTTTTCCGGCTTTGCTCCGAAAAGTTGCTTTACGAAAAACGTTCCTCACTGACCGTTTGTGTAGAGACAAAAATCGCTTAGGTTCAAGATTTTAGTTTTCGGTTTTCCAAATTTGCAAAAATCCAAACACCGAATGCAGTGATCTTTTCAATTTATCGCTTGGTATATAGTTGCATTTGCGATCACATAGTGATTCAAAAACTGCACAAGAGCCTTTTTGTAATGGAAGATATAGGTAGAAATCTGATTGCATTTCGAGACACTCGAGAATGCCTGTGAGCATGCTTGGACTGAAAACAGAAATACCGAAATTAGCAAATCGTCATAATGGAAAGGAGAAAGTTTTGGACAAACTCTAAAAAGTTTTGTTGTAATGAGATTTCGAAAGAGACTGAATAAATATAACTGTGTAAATTCCTCTGAGTAACAGCATTCCTGAAATTTATTGGCTAAAACGTGATTCAGGAGAAAAGTTTTTATCTTTTTCTCGAAACGTATGCGTGCTGATCAGCACTTCTCCATCCCTTTTTCCGCATATGCATCCACAAAAATTTGCCGAAAAATGTTAACAAAATGTTCAAACAAATGCGACGTATAGACACTCTACGAGCACACCTTTGCACTCGATTGCGTGAGAACTTCGGGGTGTTGACATTTTTTCCCCAATACCCTTTGTTGCTTTTTCTCTTTTCTCTCAGGATTCATCGATTTTGAAGGGTCGCATCGAAGAGTTTCCCGATTGTTTTCACAAGACAGTTTTGGCTTGGACACCTTACGCTTTATTTTGGTGTCTCCTGCCGATACAAGTGATCAATTTATGCAGGAGTAATAGACTGCAGTATCGGGTCACTCGGCTCCATGTTGCAAAAATCGTGAGTTTCTTGACTTAGGCCAAATTAACGTGTAAACCTTCGCACTATACCATTTGTCACCCTTTTGTACGAAACACACAGTTGCTTTCATTGGGACAGTTCACCAATTTGCATTTTTCCACTCAACATTTCGGCAACAATTCCAGTGACCATTTTACAAGCGAAGTGGACCAAGTTCACGGACGTTGTGGTATCTTTTCGTTAAATTCCAAATTAAAGCAATGTGTAAACCTGCCCAAACCTACCCACCCTCACTAGTGCTTCTTGCTCGTTGTCAAACTTTCAACTATTAGCGTCCGCCTATTAATTTTTGCAAAATCACACCTGGCCGTCTTCATATTAATTGAATATAACGTCCGTGAACTTGGTCGTTCCCACATGTGGACAGCCCTTTGGAACTGTACCCGACATTTATCCATCATGCAAACATGGAAAATAGAGATACGGTCTTTTGCTACACGTCAATCGTTCACCCGGACAATCCTATAGAAGAGGATTAGCTCAATCGACCAGCTATCGACAATCTACAAAAAATAATGAAACCCCGATTAATACCCATGGTTGTCAAAAAAGTGGTCGGAAAATCTCGATACTGTTTAGAGTCCTGCGCGGTTAAACAGCGGTTTCTCCGCATACTTTTATCTTGGCGTGTGCTGTTGCCGTGTATAACAACCCCGAAACAACGATTAATTCTCCTGACAGGAAAAGGTGTTTGACAATCAGCTGTATTCAAAATAACTCTGGAACTCTACCTTCAGCTGGAGCGAGGTTTGCCGCTGCTTTTTTTCTCCATGAACTCTCATTTTTCCTGATTTACCCGCCCGGGCTCGCTTTCTGTGCTTTCTCATGTTCATCTCTCTGATCACCAACTTGCCCATAGCTATAAAAATTGGCGTAGTGATGAAATCTTGTCACAGAATGTCTAATCATCAGTTTGTTCTGAGGAAATCGCACGCTGCATGAAACGAGAAAGTATCACAATGACATTAGATTGCATTCTGCCGTCGGGCTTTTCATTGGGAATTTTTTGGCGATTTTGCGGGGGCCCATATACCTATCTATAGACACGTGGAAGATCGCATATTATCACTCTCACTGCATGTTTTGTTTTTGAAAAGTCATGTGGCAAACATGGAAAATCCGTAGGTACGATGAGATTGAATTGGGGCACCATATCCCGCAGCAATTGGACACATCCAGTGGACTTTGGAGGTCAAAAGTGATTTTCGCAGAGTATTTTACCTCCTTTACGAGATATTATTTTTTTACGAGACATTATTTGCATCCTACACGAGATTTTACCTCCGATTATATCGTCCACTCATTCGTATAGGCCTGTGGCCAATAAGATAAATTTAGAAATTTCCGCTATAATGTTTTGGAAACGTGGAGCTGTCTTATTTCCAATCATTGCTCGAACAGCGTTTTCTTCGCCGGAATGAAAAAGTACCAAAGCCGGAACAAGAGTGTCCTTTCTGTCTGCTGAAGAAGCGCTCTAAAAATGTTGTTCAGAGAATTAATGCCAGTGGTATAGTGGCGGCGGAAAAAGATTACTCATACATGTGTTTTTCCCATTTAACTGTGGCCTCCGAAATTTTTTCTTTCTTTCTTTCTACTCTTATGCATTTGGCAGAAATTAAAGCGCCAAATTGCAACGGAGCTTTCTATAGAGGTGTCATATTTTGACACTTGTTATGAAAGAGGATCTTTTATTTCTGCAGAATGGAGTTTTTGTTAAAATCTCAACAATGGAAATTTTTCACATATATGGGATCTTTTTCCGCCGCCAGTATACGTTACACTTAGAATTTGTGAACAGGCCTATATACTCGCATTGATCCATGTTTTCCAAAACTTACAGGAACGCACTCAATTGAAATTAAAAACCTTGCAGTAGTATGCAAACAAAAGCATGGAGCAAAAAAAAATAAAAGGTTAAAACTCAAAAGAGTATAATAAAATCATAAGTTTGCAGAGAAACAGAAGAACCTCCTCTCATGATGCAGAACCCCACCATTTTGGTGGACACAAAATCCCAAATTTTCTAGCGGGGATAACCGGTCCTTCCAATAAAATGGATGTTGCACCCCTTGCGGTTTGGAAAACTGAAACATAATAGGCCCGTATTCCCCATTGGCACTAAGCTTATTACTCCGCTTCAACTTACGTGAGGGCGAGCGGAGTGCTAAAGTCCGTCCAAGCAAAGAAGGCATCGCGCCGAAACGGAGAGAACAGAGCGGGTGGAGGACGGGCAAGAGCAGGGCTACACAAATATTATTGCAGCAAAGCCATTGTGTCTGTCAGCATTTTCGGCGGTTCTGCACTGCATCAGATTTTCATCGCTTTCATTTGCATTAACTTGAATTCTCGATCTTTCTGGTTCGGAAAAGTTCTGCACCGGTTGAAAAATTGCTGTGTTGTGACTTTGTGAAACTTTTAGGCTGGTTGCGTTGTTTGACGGTTCCGATTTGTTCATTTTGACTTGTCGGCGATGAGTTTGCAAAACAGGCCACAGAATTGGGGGTTGCTTTGCCGGAATTGGCCTTCTGCATTGTTTGTTCACAAGTCAAACGTTTTGGAATTTGCCATGAACATCTTTTGTCTGTCGTTCAAAATGAATTCATCACGCCCTGGTAATTTTTGTGGCCAAATCAGGACCATGCCTCAAACCAAAAAAGAAATCTCGAATGGGATTTATTCAAACGATTTCAAAATGCTGAATAAAAAGCTGTGTCGTCACAAATTGTGCATGTTTGGCCGAAAAACAACGATGCGAAAAAAAGGTTGTGTTTCTTGGCGATGCAACCTGCGAGCAGGTGTTACACGTTGGAGAATGCGTTCTGAATGCAAAATAGAATTGAAAAACTTTTGGGCGCACCAAGAATCGAACCCGGGTTCTCTCGCTTCACAGCAAGGTTCCGTAACCACTAGGCCACGACAGCCGCTTCGAGAATTCCTTCTCAAAATGTCGCATTCATATTAAGAAAGCATAGTAAAAAGAGATTCGCGGATTAGAATTTGCGCATCCCTGTATTGAATTTGGCGCGGTGCCTTCTTTGTTTGGAAGCACTTTCTTTTAGTTGAAGCTGAGCTTCACGCGATTCCCCAACATTTGAGTTGAAGCTGGGCTCCGACTTACGTGAGTGCAAGCGGCGAGCACTGTTGAAGCCGTGTCCATGGCAACGTTGCATCAAATGACGAGAGCGGTCAAGTTGAACACGGAAAACAAAACCGTCTATTCAAGTCGAAAAAATGAATGTGGTTTCTTGGTGTAATGAGGAGCACGTCTCACTGAGGTGCAGACGACCCGAGTTCAAAACCTGCCAGTGACAAATATTTTCAAATTCAGAAATAAATCATTTGCTGGCGTTCACCTTCCTTCAAATTCATCACATTTTCATTTTTGGCAATCAAATTGTGAAAAATGTGTTCCTCAGATTGTTTTCTGTGCAGAGTAGCCAAAAAGCAGCCTGAAAATTAAGCCAATTTGTAGAAATCAGCGAAATAAAACGGACATACATAACGGGTAGGTAAGTCTGCTTTGGATGAACCTAAGCTTATCAATGAGAATCCACTCCGCTTCACCTGGGATTCAGGTGAATCCCAATGGGGAATCGCAATCGCGCTCAAGTCGAAGTTGCCACTCCGCTCCCACTCAGCTCGATTCCCCATTGGGCTTCACCTAGGCTTCCACTCGGCTTCGACTTAGGCGATTTGGGGAATCGAGCTGAGTGCCAATTCTGAAGCTTAGTGGCAATGGGGAATACGGGCCATAACGTGTTTTTAAACTTAACTTTTTCTGAATCATGAATGATTAGTCCCAAACGGTTTCGCCAAAGTGAAGTGCCCTCTAGGCTATCTATCTTGTCTAAACAGATTGACATCGTAAAATGCTGCCTCATAATGTCGGTTCAGGCAATCGGTAAGATTCGTTGGAAAATCCCCAAAAATCAACTGAAAATAGAAAAAGGGTAGCAAAATCCCCTTTTTTATGTTTGCTGAGGTGTAAGGAATTTGAAAGCTGTTGAACGGAGTGTGCGTTGCGAATACAATTGGGACCTCGTATTAAATCTTTGAAAAATGTTTCGACAGGCCAGGCCAACTCGTAAACCTGATGGTTATTTGCATTTGACTCCACAACCTCCTGCCAAGATTCCGTGATTTCAAAGGAGAACGATGGAGAAGTGCGAAAACCCTTTGCTCCGGTGAACAAACCCGATTCCCATCTCCGGTAAAATATGTGAATGAAAATGAGAGTTGATATTAAACCCCTTGTTGGGAGCAAAATTTTCCATCACTGTTGAAAGTGCTAATCTGGTCTAGATTATGAAGAAAGTGGTACGTTTTTATACAAAACATCTTTCGAGGCAATTATAGGTACCTGCTCCAGCCAATCGTTCTCAAAGTGTATTGTTTAAAGTCAAGTCACCCATCTGTGGTTCTTCGGGGTTAATTTAAACGTCTGTCACAGAGGGCTATTGTCATGCCCGAAATTCCAATAAAGGTCGGATTTTGACACCGGACCAGATGCGCAAAGGGCTCAAAGTTAGTTCATGCCCCAAAGAACAAAACCCATTGTCCTGTGGTTGTGGAAAACAAAAATCAAACACTGCCTAAAATTAACACCTAATAACGCAAGATATCACAGCACTAAAGTGCGTTCATTTTCAGAATGGTCCGCGCCAAAACTCGCAGCAAAACGAAGGTGGGTGTCCAAATTGACCAACATTCTTTGCCTGAATATCCGAGTTGTTTCATTTAAGCGCAATTTTCGAACTGAAATTCCCGAAAGCGCCGGTGGTTCAGTGGTAGAGCGTTGGACTTTCGATCGCGAGATCGTGGGTTCGAGTCTCGCCATGGGCAAAAGTTTTTAATTTTCATTTGGCACACAGGTAGGTATGTTTGCTTAGACAAAACATATCACAGATGGAAAAGCAACCTGAACGTGATATTTTCCAGACATGAATAGGTTCGTGTGCCTGTGTTCCAGTTGTTGGCAACAACAGCAGATGTGGCCGCACACCATTGCAGGTCGGTGCCAACAATTGCAAAGTGAGGGCCAGCGAAGTTTCGGAGCAGCGCTGCACCAGAAGTGCGCATTTCAAAAGCAGGGGAAGAACAACCAGCAAACCAGACAGATCGTGGTCACAGAAAATTGAAAAAACTCCGAAAAATAGAATTATCAAAAGATTGAGAGGTGAAAACCGACAGAGTTTCGAAAATTGAGGCCCGCAGCTCAAAATCTCAGATTTCCGATTTTTGCACAAATTTGCACATCCCTGTCTGCAAAAAGCGCGCGGACCATTCTGAAAATGAACAGACTTTAGACATCTGCCTTTGAAACCGGCTGGATGAAAAAAAACTGACAAATGATTCGAATTCAGTTCAGGCTGGCCATTCGCCCGCTTTGAGAGTTTCGTGCATTTGCCCAGAAGCTGTTATACCTGGAAACAAATGAAATATTATTGCCTGATTGACTGATTGCGGTGAGTAGAAAATCGGCATAGTGAAATGTTGAAATTGGATTGGCATGCCATCTTGGAAGTCAAGGTTGTTCATGTAACAGTCGTAAAGGAAAATAATTATTGCAGGTCGCCGTCGTTCTGTTGATAATCTGCTCACTGGTTGACTTCGGTGTCCAGGTTTTCAAATTCCATGAGGGATCTGTGAATTTCCAATGGGCCGATTTGGTGGATTCGGTGATAAGGACCTCCACGTTTGTAAGGATTTCGTTTCAGACTTACTATTTTTTCTAATTATACAGCTGTTTGTTAGTTCGGGAAAGAAGGCTACGGCATCCAGATGTGGGCACAAATTTTGGAAAATGTACTTT
>JASGXE010003770.1:0-26519 GCA_030068105.1 Sinentomon sp. SZTP_YWyxl
ACTAGCTGTGCCCATCTTCCAAAAGAAAGCAGCCTTGAGGCAAAAAGCCTATTTTGCACCCCTGATCTTCAAATTTCTGCACAGGGTGATGTAAAACTGCGTTGAAAAAGTTTGCACCGACGAACGCAAGTCGGGTTCTTTCTTCCACGCCCCCAAATGCATGGGAAAATCTTGGCCACGCTCCTTTTCTGCGGTCAAACACGGCGCATAATTGTTCATACACACAAAAAGCGAGGAACCTGACGCCATATCTTGCGTGCAAATTTACGGAAAATTTGTCAATTTGGACCATATTGTTGGACAATTTTTGGAGTGTAAACAAAAAAATTCCACCATCTCCAAGTCCAGACGAAAGACCCACGAAGAAAGTGGACATTATTTATTTGCTGCCACACAAAAATCTTCGCACGATACTCGACAAACTGCTTCGGCTGCACGATTTCCGAGCTATCTGCACATTTCACCCCGTGTGGCACTGGGTCGGGCAAATTCCAATTTCCTTTTCACGTAAGGCACACTGTATTTTGACGGCCAGCACCCTATCGAGAGATACACTAAACGAATCACCTAAAATTTTAGGACTGTGGGGTTATTACTTGTCAGGGTAAAAAGCGTTGTGCTTCCCCATGCGTCTGCCGTCTACGTTGCGTCAGTTGCGTGATGTTTTCACCCTTCGACGCATATCACAGTGCGAGTACTCCCCAAACATATCCTTACAATTTCCTAATGAATTTCATAACGTCATCCAACATCCCCAAACCGAAGCCAGACCAAGCCATGCACTGCCACCCCGCAGGCGAAACCACTGCTGCCCGTGGAGCAAACGAAATTGAGGAGAGTTTCATCATTGTCAATGCCCGTGTATAGCCTAACCGAGGCAGATATCACATCAAAAGCGGAACGAAACAGATTCCAATCAGCCTTATATTAGTGAACCGTACCTAACTATGGTCGATGCATGGTGGCGGCGGAATTAATGTACTCATGCATGTAAGAAATTGCGGCCGATCAGATTTCGGTAAAAACTTCATGCTGCAGAAATAAAAGATCCTCTTTCAGAAGCGAGTTCAAAATCTGACACTTCTGGAACGCTTTGTTACAAGTCTGGAGCAAGAAGGAATAAAAAGTTTCGGAGGCAACAGTTAAATGGGAAATACACATGGATGGGTACAATAATTACGCCGCCACTACACATTAAGGCCTTCTGATTGAGTTTTCGTAAGCTCGGCAAACCTTCACGATAAGCAGCTGCATCTGGTGTAACCAACTTCCGAGACGTGATTTGCGTTTTGCCACTCCTTTTTTCTTTAAAGCCAACCAAACCTGACCTGACCCCAATACCCATTGCCTGTTACGTGTTGTCAATTTATCCTGTTGCTTGTTGTCAGCCTGCTGCTTGATATCCGCCCGGAAAACGTCCCCGAATTTCGGCTGTCCACATGTTCCAACAAAATTTACAGATCCAAAAGTGGCCATGCATCCGTGCACCACGCTGAAGCGAGACTGGTAAGTCCACAAGTTTGCTGAAAAAACTGAATCAACTCAGTGTTTTCAAAAATCGATCGAAAGTGGGTCTGCGTGTTTCGTGATTCCAGATCAAAAACAGTGTTTTCAGAGCCAGAAGGGGTCAGGTCGGTGTGTTGTCGGACGAAAAACAATGTGTTGCGCTGGTCGGCAATTTAATGTTTCGTGTTTCCAGATGAAAAAGAAATTCACGTCAGCATATAGTGTTTTCAGAGTCAAAGGGTCAGGTCGGTCTGTTGTCGGCCGAAGAAAATGTGTCGCGCTGGTCGGCATGCTTCGTTTTTCCAGATCAAAAAGCAATCCACATCAGGAGTGTTTTCAGAGCCATAAAGTGTCAGGTCCGTGTGCTGTCGGACGAAAAGAATGTGTCGCGCTGGTCGACATGTTTCGTGGTTCGAGATCAAAAAGCAATCCACGTCAGCAGTTTTTTCGAGTGAGAAGGGCACAGATCGGTGTGTTGTCGCATGCAAAAGAATACATTCGATCTGGTCAGCGTTTTCCCAGATCAAAAAGCAATCCACGTCAGCAGTGTTTTTCGAGTCAGAAGGGGACAGATCGGTGTGTTGTCGCATGCAAAAGAATAGGTACATGTCGATCTGGTCAGCGTTTTCCTGGATCAAAAAGCAATCCACGTCAGCAGTGTTTTAAGAGTCAGAAGGGGACAGATCGGTGTGTTGTCGCATGCAAAAGAATACATGCCGATCTGGTCAGCGTTTTTTCGGATCAAAAAGCAATCCACGTCAGCAGTGTTTTAAGAGTCAGAAGGCCAGATTCCGCCACCGCTTGAGATCGCAGGCTTCCCTGCGCCCTTTGTAGCGGGAAAACCTTTTCGATTGGATTCCTGCATAGCACATAAAAGTTCTCCCGCAGCAACAGTTGAAGATCCTAGCCTGCTTTATTCTCTGAGAGTCTTTTATGTCTCTATTATTACCTAAGTCGCACCCCCTCAGTCAGCCGGTGCCTCTAACCTGCCACCCTATATAGGCTTTTATTGAAGATTAAACTTCACCGTTAGGGATGGCTTCGCTACGGATTGTTGCTAGGGTGTGCCTGATTACTAGGGTAATAATGGGCTTGGAGGGTGGATATGAGCTTAGTTCCTGCTTCATCATGCTGAATCAATTTATTCAATGACACAGAAACTGATTCAGACTTGATGAATGCGGAATTAAGTGACTGAATCCCGGAGCTACAGCGTCTGAAGCGTACACGCAACTGAAATGTGAAGGCTATGAAGGGCGCCGACCCGCCTTTCGCTGAATGAATGAGGCTTTGTGTGGGATTTGTACGGACTGGAGGGAGGGGGTGTCGTGTTGGGGATGTGTGCGCTTCGACTCTCGTTCTCCCTTTCAGCGATATTGTGTTCGCGGTTTGCGCTGGCACACAAAAATAAAAATTTGTCGTCGAAGGAAGTTAAGCCAAAGTGGAAATTCCTCCGCTTTAGGTCAAATTGCCCTTCTCGGTGCTTGTAAGTTTCTAAAACCATAAATATTTGCAAGTTGCTATGGGTAACACTCCTATGGGATCTCTGAAGATATACTGCTCCTTTTCAGGTTTGTTTCAACCAGAATGAACAAAGTTTTCATGCTGTTGCAGAAATCCGTGGTCCTTTTGCGGTGGAACATAACAGCGAGCACGACCCTCGGAATTCTTTTGCAACCGACAACACACCGGCCTGACTGGCCCCTTCTGACTCTAAAAACACTGCTGACGTGGATTGCTTTTTGATCTCGGTAAACGCTGACCAGATCGGCATGTAATCTTTTGCATGCAACAACACACCGATCTGTCCCCTTCTGACTCTTAAAACACTGCTGACGTGGATTGCTTTTTGATCTCGGTAAACGCTGACCAGATCGGCATGTAATCTTTTGCATGCAACAACACACCGGTCTGTCCCCCTCTGACTCTTAAAACACTGCTGACATGGATTGCTTTTTGACCTAGGTAAACCCTGACCAGATCGGCATGTAATCTTTTGAATGCAACAACACACCGACCTGACCTCGTCTGACTCTTGAAACACTGCTGACATGGATTGCTTTTTGATCTGGAAAAACGCTGACCAGATCGGCATATACCTATTCTTTTGCATGCGACAACACACCGATCTGTGCCCTTCTGACTCTTAAAACACTGCTGACGTGGATTGCTTTTTGATCGGGGAAAACACTGACCAGATCGGCATGTATTCTTTTGCATGCGACAACACACCGATCTGTGCCCTTCTGACTCTTAAAACACTGCTGACGTGGATTGCTTTTTGATCTAGGATAACGCTGACCAGATCGGCATGTATTCTTTTGCATGCGACAACACACCGATCTGTCCCCTTCTGACTCTTAAAACACTGCTGACGTGGATTGCTTTTTGATCCGAAAAAACGCTGACCAGATCGGCATGTATTCTTTTGCATGCGACAACACACCGATCTGTGCCCTTCTGACTCTTAAAACACTGCTGACGTGGATTGCTTTTTGATCTAGGATAACGCTGACCAGATCGGCATGTATTCTTTTGCATGCGACAACACACCGATCTGTCCCCTTCTGACTCTTAAAACACTGCTGACGTGGATTGCTTTTTGATCCGAAAAAACGCTGACCAGATCGGCATGTATTCTTTTGCATGCGACAACACACCGATCTGTCCCCTTCTGACTCTTAAAACACTGCTGACGTGGATTGCTTTTTGATCCAGGAAAACGCTGACCAGATCGACATGTACCTATTCTTTTGCATGCGACAACACACCGATCTGTCCCCTTCTGACTCGAAAAACACTGCTGACGTGGATTGCTTTTTGATCTGGGAAAACGCTGACCAGATCGGAATGTATTCTTTTGCATGCGACAACACACCGATCTGTGCCCTTCTCACTCGAAAAACACTGCTGACGTGGATTGCTTTTTGATCTCGAACCACGAAACATGTCGACCAGCGCGACACATTCTTTTCGTCCGACAGCACACGGACCTGACACTTTATGGCTCTGAAAACACTCCTGATGTGGATTGCTTTTTGATCTGGAAAAACGAAGCATGCCGACCAGCGCGACACATTTTCTTCGGCCGACAACAGACCGACCTGACCCTTTGACTCTGAAAACACTATATGCTGACGTGAATTTCTTTTTCATCTGGAAACACGAAACATTAAATTGCCGACCAGCGCAACACATTGTTTTCGTCCGACAACACACCGACCTGACCCCTTCTGGCTCTGAAAACACTGTTTTTGATCTGGAATCACGAAACACGCAGACCCACTTTCGATCGATTTTTGAAAACACTGAGTTGATTCAGTTTTTGTCAGCAAACTTGTGGACTTACCAGTCTCGCTTCAGCGTGGTGCACGGATGGCATGGCCACTTTTGGATCTGTAAATTTTGTTGGAACATGTGGACAGCCGAAATTCGGGGACGTTTTCCGGGCGGATATCAAGCAGCAGGCTGACAACAAGCAACAGGATAAATTGACAACACGTAACAGGCAATGGGTATTGGGGTCAGGTCAGGTTTGGTTGGCTTTAAAGAAAAAAGGAGTGGCAAAACGCAAATCACGTCTCGGAAGTTGGTTACACCAGATGCAGCTGCTTATCGTGAAGGTTTGCCGAGCTTACGAAAACTCAATCAGAAGGCCTTAATGTGTAGTGGCGGCGTAATTATTGTACCCATCCATGTGTATTTCCCATTTAACTGTTGCCTCCGAAACTTTTTATTCCTTCTTGCTCCAGACTTGTAACAAAGCGTTCCAGAAGTGTCAGATTTTGAACTCGCTTCTGAAAGAGGATCTTTTATTCTGCAGCATGAAGTTTTTACCGAAATCTGATCGGCCGCAATTTCTTACATGCATGAGTACATTAATTCCGCCGCCACCATGCATCGACCATAGTTAGGTACGGTTCACTAATATAAGGCTGATTGGAATCTGTTTCGTTCCGCTTTTGATGTGATATCTGCCTCGGTTAGGCTATACACGGGCATTGACAATGATGAAACTCTCCTCAATTTCGTTTGCTCCACGGGCAGCAGTGGTTTCGCCTGCGGGGTGGCAGTGCATGGCTTGGTCTGGCTTCGGTTTGGGGATGTTGGATGACGTTATGAAATTCATTAGGAAATTGTAAGGATATGTTTGGGGAGTACTCGCACTGTGATATGCGTCGAAGGGTGAAAACATCACGCAACTGACGCAACGTAGACGGCAGACGCATGGGGAAGCACAACGCTTTTTACCCTGACAAGTAATAACCCCACAGTCCTAAAATTTTAGGTGATTCGTTTAGTGTATCTCTCGATAGGGTGCTGGCCGTCAAAATACAGTGTGCCTTACGTGAAAAGGAAATTGGAATTTGCCCGACCCAGTGCCACACGGGGTGAAATGTGCAGATAGCTCGGAAATCGTGCAGCCGAAGCAGTTTGTCGAGTATCGTGCGAAGATTTTTGTGTGGCAGCAAATAAATAATGTCCACTTTCTTCGTGGGTCTTTCGTCTGGACTTGGAGATGGTGGAATTTTTTTGTTTACACTCCAAAAATTGTCCAACAATATGGTCCAAATTGACAAATTTTCCGTAAATTTGCACGCAAGATATGGCGTCAGGTTCCTCGCTTTTTGTGTGTATGAACAATTATGCGCCGTGTTTGACCGCAGAAAAGGAGCGTGGCCAAGATTTTCCCATGCATTTGGGGGCGTGGAAGAAAGAACCCGACTTGCGTTCGTCGGTGCAAACTTTTTCAACGCAGTTTTACATCACCCTGTGCAGAAATTTGAAGATCAGGGGTGCAAAATAGGCTTTTTGCCTCAAGGCTGCTTTCTTTTGGAAGATGGGCACAGCTAGTATAATGAAGGAAGGGGAAAGGCATAAATTCAATGAAAGCGATGATGTGGGTTTCCGCCTTTGCCCCCTTCAATTGAGTCATCGTTTTAGACACGTTTAATTCATGGGTTTGGCTCAGGGGGTGCATAAAAAGCGTTCCTACAGACTGTTTTAAGGCTACATGTCCGCTTGTCGGGGCAGTTTTGCTTTGCACTGCTTGTGCCATCACGAGAATCGACCGTGGTAATCCAGCCTTATTTTCTATGCTCGCTCTAACCGCGGATACCCCCAAATTTGAGGTAAAAATTTGAACCTCGGCGCAAACTTTCCAAAAGGCGGCAATGCGAAACCTCACTGCACCGAATCTTTTCCGGGATCGGGGGACTGGGATAGAACGGACTGAGGCAGAAGTGGACTGAGGCAGAATTGGACAAAGGAGGGAGTTTTGGAGGTAGTTTTTGCATGGAGGTGGTAGCTTACACCTGTCCTAACTTAACCTGACCTAACCTGACCTAACCTAACCCGGAGAAATTAAAAAAATCAGCCTCCAAAAATGCAAAAATTCTGCCTCAGTCCACTTCTGCCTCAGTTCGTTCTGCCCCAGTCACCGGTCCCCTTTTCCGAGGTCCAAGTTTGAAGCCAAAGTTGATCTCTCCGCTTGTGTCACAATGCAATGACAAATAAGTTTTCCAACGAATTTTGCAAGATGAAAAAGACGGAACACAGAGGCATTGCTGCCTTGACATTGCCAAAGTAAACCCCTTCTTTGCAGGTTTTGCCACGGGATAAAAATGAAATTACGAATGACTTAAAAGAAAGCCACTTCATGCGTGTCAGAAACAAATGACAGTGCCACGTTTGCACCACTACTTCCTCCGGTTAAACGTTTGCCAAATCATGTGGGATGGGTCCGAGATACACTATTTGTAAAATTTCTAAGACAATTTGCAAGAAAATCAGCAATTTTGATCAAGGACAAAATTTTTGAAAGTGAACGGCCGGAGCCGAGAAGCACATTTTTTTCCCAATCCACTTCCGCATGCGCGTCTCTGATTGGTTGTTGGGATTTCCAGCCAATTTCAACATCCAATTTTCAAAACCTCACTTAACCAAACCTAACCTGACATAACCTAACCTAACCTGACCAAACCTAACCCTATTGCAACCCCAGAAAGAGTTGCGAAGCGGTGGCAAACATGCCAAATGGCAAAAAGCGGTGGCAATGCAAAAATCCAAAAATTGATGACGTCACAATTTGAGACGACGTGATTGGCTGTTGCGACCTCCTGGTCCGCGGAAGTGGATTGGAAAAAAAAATTATGCAGCCGAGAAGACAATCTGTTGCACTCGTGACGTCAAATGTTTAAATTGCCTGAAAACTGGCCAACATGTTCAGAAATAAATTTAGAATGCTGAAAACATATCCGAATATTTCCATCTCTGCGATGCCCTCTCACATCACCAGACGTCAAATTTGACAAGGTGAGGGAATAGAAGTTCCTGTATTAAAATGCCGGAACTGATGTTACTTTGCTACCATATGGTTTTATGTACAGGATGTTTAAAAAAGACCGCGCAACCGCAAATCTTGCATGCAGCTAGACATTTCGAGGGTCAATTTCGATGTTCCAACGTTTGACATTACGTTTTTATTTTGTGAATTTGTTTAATTTTAATTTCTTTCGACCTCTTGGTTACCATAGGGGCAGCAAAACGATATAGCCCTCACAGTATCTCAGTTCGTACCATGGCTTTGCAGAAACAATTTATACAGTCAGAAATTTATTGTCAGAAATTATTGAATTGAATTGAATTCAATTATTTAATTATGCCTTGCCCCTTCTGCGTGTGCAACGCGGAAAATTCAATTTGCCTGTTGCATACGCAGAAGGGGCACGGAAGAAATTGAAACATGTCCTCTTGCCCCTCTGAAACAATCTGCTATGCAACATGCATGGTGGAAATTTGTCGTGTTGCATACGCAGAAGGGGCAAGGCCGGAATTTTTTCGTCACCTTCTCTGCCCCTCTTGAAACAATCTTCTTTGCCACATGCATGGTTTAAATTTTCCGCGTTGCATACGCATTAGGGGCAAGGCAGAAATCTAATCATTTTTGACTGTGCTTTCACATGCACTGTGATTTCCTGTATGCACAGACATGCATGCAATTGCATTCACTGAGACACCATGGGGGCTCTATGGCTTTGCTGCCCCTATGGTAACCAAGAGTCCGAAACAAAATAAAAAACAAAAACGTATAAGGTTGGGACATTCAAAATGACCGTCAAAATGTTCAGCTGCGCATATGAAATTTTTTTTGGATTGCGCGGGTTTTTTGAAACACCCTGTATAATATAGGGTGTTGGACAACCCCCTCTTTTCACCCTCCCTGATCTCCCTTATTTGTCAAGGTTGCTATTATTTTTGTTTTCACATTCACTTTCACAGGTCAATTTTGGTGACGTCTACATTCCGCCAAATTTGGATCCGCCGAAATCGAAGGTGCTGCCCGAATTCAAGCGACTGGCTCACGGTCTCAGGTCGGGCAACATCACCATCCTCGACGCAAAGACCTTCTACATTCCAAATCTACACTACGACGGAGCTGGGCCGGATGCGTTCTTCTGGGTCGGAACCGGAACCGAACCGTCCCCCAACGGAATCAAAGTGCCAAACGAAAGAGGGAGGTTGGTATAAACCCCCTCTTCTTGCTGTGTAAAAGCCATCTGCAACACTGTTTCAAACACATGTGTCACCATGTGTGGCAGAGCGCATCCACACCAACTTTTACCAATTGCCCCTTCATTTTAGAGGCACCAATAATCCATGAAATTTAATCTCAAAATTTGCAGCCACTGAATTTTTCAGTTTTGGCCCACTGAATTTTTCGCTAATTTGCTGGCATTTAAAAAAATAAAGTGGAGTCGAAAATACCTTTTGGTATGGATATGTGTTTTGTCACTTGAAGTGGCACTTTGCCACCAATAATTTTTGCATGGGCGTTTCAAGTCTGATTCAAGCCTTTTGCCGCCCAATTGTTCTCGTTCTGTGGTGTCACTTACGAATTTCGAAATCACCCTCTGGCGCGACTTGCAGCAAAAAATGTGCTAAATTTGTCCTCAAATAATGTCTTCTGGTAGCTGAGAACTCTGGCATCGGCACAAGAATGCCACTTGTCGACATCAAAGGTTTCATTTACGGCACTATACCGAGTATGGGGAAAAAATCGCCGGATACACTCCGAAAACAGAAGTGTCCCAATAGAGTGTATTGTTCTGACATTGAATGTTGCTACTTCACACGCCAATGACTTTTGAAACCGTTTTGTGACACTATTGAGAATGTAAATTTTTCCAACTATGGGTCACGATTCCGATGAAGGGAAGGGTAAAAAAGTTCTCGGGAGAAGCAGGAGTAGACCAGCCTGCATGAAACAATCTGACCTCAGGTAGGATTGGACAGAGGTTTGGTAAAATGTTGGATGAAACGCTACCTGGTTGACCATTTTTACTATTATTATTATCATCATAATCATTATCAAAAAGATCGCTGCATTACACAACAGCACGTCAAACATGTAAAAGCAAACAAAAACACAAATTTAAAGTCAAAGTTGAGAAATGAGGGGAGAGAGAGGGAGAGAAAAAAATGCATTTGTTCTAAATCGATTGGTGGGTATTGTTGTTGGATGGTTCATTGATGAGCGATTAGAACCTATTATCCTGGGCAAAAGTGAGAGAATGGATTCCGGTGGGAGGGCATTCCATTGCCTAACAGTTCTGGGATAAAAGCTATTAAAAAGGGGAGCAAATCTAACAGAGGTGCTATAATGTGGCATGAATGGTTTCCTCTCCTGGGAGGATTTCGTATATTGAATTCGGGTGGCATAGGAATGGAGACAGCTCCCTTCACAATTTTTGCAAGGAAGTTCATGCGCCGCATAGAGCGACGCTCAGCCAAAGTGGCCATGTTGAGGGAGTGAAGAAGATTTGAAACACTGGCCCTACGATCATAAGTATTTGTGATGAAACGTACTGCGAGACGTTGGATCCTCTCAAGTAAGGAAATGTGGGACACTAAGTAAGGATCCCAAACTTCACAAGCGTATTCAAGTTTGGGCAAAACCAAAGCACAATAAGCTTTTAACTTTACTTCTTTTGGGGCGTGTTGTAGGGTGCGACGGACAAAACCAAGTACTTGCCTAGCGGAAGAGCAAACATATTCAACATGACGTGACCATGACAAATCTGAACTAAAGATGACACCGAGATATTTGAAATGGGAAACCTGCTCTATGGTATGCGACCCTATTTGAAGTTTAGGGGAAGGTTCACGTGGCTGGTTGCGAGTTCTTGCAAAAAACATCCATTTACATTTTGTGTAATTTAGTTCCATCCCCCACTCTTCTGCCCAGGCCTGGATGGAAACGATATCAGTGCCAAGTGTTTCGCACAGCCCATTATTTGTTCGTGGCACTGAAGCGTAGACCACTAAGTCGTCAGCAAACAACCGGAATTTGGAGGTTATAACACCTGAAATATCGTTTATAAAAAGGAGGAACAAAAGCGGCCCCAGAACACTGCCTTGCGGAACACCTGAAAGGATTTCATGGGAAGAGCCAGTTACAGTTCCGTCCACAGAAACCTTGAAAGACCGATTTCTCAGAAAGCTCTCGAGAAGGGAAATGATTGAGGTGGGTATATATTTAGGCGGGAAAGCTTGATGAGTAGTAAATTATGAGGAATAAGGTCAAAAGCCTTGCGGAAATCAAAGAAGATTACTTGGACATTTTCTTTTCTATCGAGAGAAGTGCCAATATCATGCGCAAACTCAATGAGTTGGGTGGTACATGACAGCTTGCTGCGAAAGCCATGCTGAGTTGAGCTGAATAGATTATTTGACTCGGCAAAGGTGTATAAGTGGATGTGAATGATCTTTTCATAGATTTTGCTACATTGATTTGACCATTTTTACTGATCCAGCCAGGGCTGTAACGGTTTTCTGAGCATAGGTTGTGCTAACTGTCGCCATAGGGTGTGGGGTAAACCTTCCGTCCCTGTTGGAAAAGCATGTTCCCTGCATCATTACTCAATTATTGTTGGTGCACATTCATTGGAATAAGAATGGGAACAATTTTATTTCTCCTTTGCACTGAAGAAAATTATCGTCCGCAGATTGAAAATCAGGTTTACCGAAACATGTTTACCCTGAACTCAGGTCACACTTCCACTTTCAACCAAGACATTTCGGAACCAAAGAAGACTTGTATAACACTTTTCCGCAGCCTGGTGTTGATGGAAGGTGTTTATCGTAATGCGTATAGCAATTTGGCGCGAAAATCTTTCGATAACAGCGTGAATGTCATTTTCCCATGGACCCAACCTCATGAGAAAATCACAGCAGCGCGCTGGCTGCTGGGATATTTCCGCTTGAGTCATTTCCCATTTCAAGTTAAAGGCGTTTCGCAGTTTGTTTTGATGTGTTATCCGCCTTAATGGTGTGAAAAACTCATAATTATACAAGATATTTTTACAGTCGCGACCAAAGAAAGTAGACAGGGGTAACTATCTACTTTCTTTGGTCGAGACAACTGAAAATACGAGATTGGAGAAGTATTTCGCAGCCGGCACTGGAGTGTTGTGTAAGCATCATCGAATTTGTTCGAAATGGGGACTTATTTTCTCCTTCCTTTGATACGGCTGTGTCTCGAAAGCTCGAACCTGGCCGAGTCTCTCCTGTTCCTCAACAACACCGGGTACGTCAGTCTGAACGGACACTGCCTTGGTGCGTCACTCTGCACGGAGAGATATGGTCGCGTTGAATGGAAATCCTCCGCAGTTTTCAGTTATGGAGATTTTTCCGAGGGTGTCGGCCGAGAGAACCGACCTCAACTGGCAACAAAATCCAAACAACAAAAAACCACGGAGGGTTTCCATTCCTCGCGACATACCTCTCCGCCGCAAGACATACTCGCAGCGTCACATGTTTGCGCACACAAATCGAATAACTGTGGTTGGTGGACAATTTTGAAGCCTTTTCTTTTTCCGGTTTAAAGCCGGAAATGGGCCTTGTTCAAATTTTTCGAAAACCGGGCCTTGTTTAAATTTTTCCGCAAAATGTTTCAAAAGGGAAAAACTGAAAATTCCCAATGAAAATTGGGTTTTTTAACCCAAAAGGAAAAGGAAAAATTGAAAACTTTTCGGCCTTTGAAAATTTTTTTTTGGTTGAACCCATTAAAGGAGCTTTTATGAAATTTTTCTGGAACTTTCACTTTTTCTTTGTTCTTTTCCGTTTAAGTTGGAAGTGTTGAAGGGTTACCAGGGTGAGGACATTGAGATCCAGCTTCCTGGAAATTTAACAGTCCACGACATCGACTGGTTGGCAGTCTGGTGCATCCGCTACAAGCACAACTTTGGACATGTCCTAATTCCGAAGGGTCTCGATGTCCCGCCAGCGTTAGGCCAGACGCTTATCACGGTAAATAAAAATTACAAGACTTAAAATGTAGGCCACAATATAATTCCGAAAACGTAAGTATTATCAATCCCGTGGATTCTAAGATCTGATTACAGTAAACGCCAATAATTAATTTCGTTGTCGCAAAACAGTCTCTTGACTTCCTGCGGCCGATCGTCAGGAAAACAAAAAACTGAGAAAATCATGTCCGAAATTAACACAGCGTTACACAATATACGAGGTTTCATTGGGACAGTGGTTTTAAAACCGCTCACTAGCTTGCTTCCAGCCTAAAACTTGATTTGAGCTAAAATGACTTTGACGGCAACATTTAAAATTCTGTATGATTGCGATATTTCTGCAATTAATTTAAAACAAAATTGAATTGATTTGATCATTTGACCGACCAATATAAAGTTCTGGCAGGTCTGTTTGGTTCATAGGGATATTTTGACATATTCGAAATGTTACGTCAGAAATTTTGATTTTGATTGATTGATTGATTGATTGAATGACTGTATTTTGTGGGGGTTTCCCCACTATCATACATAACAATAACACTTTTACAAAACAAAAATAATAAGAAACGTCAAAAAACATGAAAAACAGGCACGAGAAATGGGGCAGACAAATTACAGAGACGAGAGCAAGACCAAATGTGTTTCCCTTTCATGACATGTTGCTGAGAGACATAAATTTCTGGGTTTATGGAGCAATTCGTATATTTTGAAATCCGAAGAATTAATTTTCAAGCTCCTGTGGAGAAAAACAGAACATCTGCTCTAAAACTTTCAAGTCCAATCAAATTTGGCCAGAAACTCAATTTATAACCAGGACAGCAGCCTGCGCCTTAGAATTGATGTACTTAAAGGTTGGGACAGCACAGAGGCTGGGAGTGAATTCCAGTCCGCTATTGCTCGGGACATAAAGGAAAACTTCCCTATATCTCTCTTAAATGTTAACGGCTTTATCTTATAAGGATGGTCATGGCGACTGTAAAAAGATGGAGGCGTAATCAAGGAAAACAAATTTCCCCACCCTCCGGAGTTTCCAAGGATTCGATAAATGTCCGAAAGGCATAAGATTATCCACGGTGATTCTTGCAAGATTTTCTCATCGGAAATATTTATGACCCACAGCAGCTAGACTTCCTTCTGTTTTCTGTCTTTCGAACCATTGCCCCAAGAAAAGCACACGGTATGCACCACTGGTGAAAGTGCTGGGACATGGAGCGAATTTTCATCGCCTTTTAACCTTTCCACGGTGTTTATGGGCTCACATTTTGTTTATTGGTTTGCCGTTCACTGGAAGTCATGACTAGAGATCATTACCCTTCATACAACTGCACAATCGCAACCAGAAGTCGCTTCATGACATGAAGGGCATATGAAATCCAAACAACACTTATGGCAGCAAATTTTCAGAGTTTTTTGGGGTGCATGTAACACCCCAAGCAGGGCATCAGAGTGTTTGGTTGTTGTTCACTTCCTGCTTGTCAAATTGTCTTTGAGTGAAATCGAAATAGATGTATTTTTATGATTGACAAAATCTTTGACATCCCGTGACATATTTCATAACCCTCCACGGACAAAAACGCTTTGGTAGTTTGGAAAATCGGCAGCAAACACCGCGTTACAACCTTTCGACAAAAAGCAATAATCTACACAGCCTCTTGAAATTCAATTTCTCCTTGCATGCTTCTTGTTGGACGCCGGACATTTTGTTTCACAGCCATTTTGGTGGTACAGAGCCGTAAGTTTTGTCGCATTTTGTCCTATTTTTGTTCGCATTTGAACTTTGTTATGTTTCTTCTAAACGGATGAAACCCGAGAAAGTCTTATTGGGAAATTGGGAGGATTGGAATAGCCGCATTGTGCTGCCGAATGTTGAGGTGCATGGTTGAGGAGCATGAACGCTGATGTGTTGGTTTCTTTTATCCGACAGTTCATTAAAGTGGTTACACGCATGATAAAGATTTCTTACTGCAAAATCTCGCTGGTAAGGCGAAGTGTCGAATTTCATTGCCCCGTACTGCTGTTTTCTCCACCGTTGAAGTGTTGCTACTTTGGGGAGTTCAAGTCTGGTGAGCAAATATGACCCCTGTCTGACTGCTTCTGAAGAATGTGAGGATAGTTCATTGGAAGGACATTCATTGTCATTGGAGGGGCATTCTTTGGTAGGACATTAACCCCGATTTGATTCACGAAACCTCCTTCAGAGACTTGATAAATACACAAGCTTCCTTTAAAAAACCCGTTTTCTCTCTTCACAGATGGCAGCGTGCACACGGTAAGGCTTTTCTATTCGAATCAACTCAGAGTTAATGTATGAGTAGGTGGGGGTCAGATATTGGGGAATAATTCCGAATTCCTGACAACATTTTGGGTGAGCTAATTTCGTGGACGTGGTTTGCGGATTGCCATTCGTTTGTTTCGAACCTGAGCTAACCCTCCAACCCCACCCTGTATCGCGTGCTAATATCCCGTGGTGTCAGCCTATATTGCTTGTTGAAAACCCACTGCTGGGTTGAAACCGCCAACAAGACGTCCGAAAAATTTGCTCGACAAAATGTGAGGAGGAATAATTCGGAACTGCACAACAGTGCGAACTGTACTGCAGCGCGGCGAGCTGCCATGCACGAACAGAAAACAATCGAAATTTTTCCCAAGGACTTCCAAATTTTTCCCAAGGACTTTCTTCCATCCCTTTTCATGGCGTGTCCATGGCAAGTTTAAGCTCTCAAAGTTCAAAGCTGCTGGAAATGCAAGTGAAAGCCATTCATACAAAGTGACCTCTCATCCTATGACGATCGACCCACACTTTTTTTTCCTGTGCCGGCGGTGCTGCACACCGTCAATGCGAAGTTTCTGCACTGCGACGGATTTATTTTTTATCATTTCGAATACAAGTGACCAGCACTTTTCGTGCTGTGCGATGCATGAACACCATAGCTTTTAATACTCTGGGGTGCCTCATTTATCGTAATGATGCAACAATGCCTTTTTCTGCAGTTTCAAGGATGAAAATCACTTGTAACAGAAATCAAAGTTTTCATCATCATTCATGAGACACTCTTTTGTCCGGCAAATTCAGTCAGTAACCGCATGGCGTGGAGGTCTGGTAGGGTCGAGTCCATCAATCCTTGTCATGCTGTGCTTGAAAATCACCAGGCCACGGTCAACCACAGCGAATAAAACAAAAAAAAAAAACTCCCTGTGAGCAAACGTTTGCAGCAATTTTTTTAAAATACAGCAGGTCAGTCGGGCAAATTTCAAGACCGCGTCAAGGGAGGGACCGGGTTTACTTCTTTCTTTGAAACAAAATATTCAAGCACGATCTTTTTCTGTTTCTGATTTTTGTTCGTCCACGATTTTATTGGACCATTCTCACTTTTATGGAAGTGGAGAGGACTAAATTTCTTCGGTAATATTTTTGCAGATATTATTGGTATTTTTTGGTAACGGCATCGCAGGATTTGGGTTTCAGGACCCCTGTCCAAAATCCAGCTGCGCTAATCCATATTGCATCAAAATACCATCGTATTACCTCACCCTTGCCCTGTTTTAACCATCGCTTCCCAAAATCTGTGGCTGTCCCTATTTCGTGTCATTTTTACTATCGTCACACCCCAGTAGGTACTCTTTAACCACTCTGCGCATAATATAGCTGCGTCCAAATCTGTACTGTACTTTGCCCACCCTTTCCGACCATTGCCCAAGTCAGTTTGACCACCCTGCCCAAAACTAGCTGATCGCTCTATCCGCTTAGCAACGAAAAGTAATATTGAGAAGCTTGCATTTCTCCTCTTCATGCACCCCCCCCCCCGAATTTAAAGGTCAATTACTTTCCTGGAAAACAAAAGAATACAAAATATGCCTTTTATATTGGCGAAACAAACACTCTTTAGCAACAGAGATTTGAGTGGCTTTATAATAAGCATAAGAATGATTAAAGATGGATGGCATGGCAACTCGCCCACTCACTCACTCCAGGTCCTGATATGTTCCTGCAAACACAAATTAGCCCTTGAAATTGTCGAGGAGTGATGGAGGGGTCTCCCTCCTGCGCAGGAGCAGTACATTTGTCGCCCACACAGCGGCAGGAAAAGGCGGTTTTGCCTCCCGTTTGCCTTTTATCGGAAAGTACAGCTTTCTCAAATATCCCCCGACAATCCTCTTGACAAACAAGTGCACTAGAGCTTTGCCGTGACATAAGACTCATTATTTCAGTGGACTCAGTGGAGATATCCATACGGAGTTAACGCTAACTCCGGGTTGTGAGGTAGATCTTTGCCTCGAAAATTTACCTCGCAACTCGGGTGTTAACAATAACCGTATTGATACAATTATTACAGTTAACAATAGCCGTATTGATCAACTGTTATCATAGAGTACCTATCTCAATTTAATCCATTTTCACGGTTTGATTTTCAGCGATTCCGGGACGCGAATTTCAAATTCTGAATACTGATTTGGGCATATCCCGATTTTGCGTGACCAAAAGATGAAAAAAGCGAAGCTGACCCAACCCAACCTGCCAAATCTGACCCATCCTGACCTATCCGATAACCTTACCTAACGTATTTCTGTGTTCCAAACACTTTTTCCTGCTAAAACGGAGTCAGATGGGAAAAGTGCCAAAAACGAAAAGTGAGCTTCCGGTACGACGCAATCTGAGCCCGAAATATCCGGAAACGTGTCACAACGAAAGATTGAATTCTTGCTGTGGTTGTCCAGAGACTTTTGAGAATCATGTATTTTGCAAAAGATGCCTTGTGTACACAAGATGGTTGTTTGCTTTCCTTGGGGTGTTGAGGATAAAGGTTTCCGGTGGGCGGTGGTTGTGCCGCAAACGTTTACTTCATTTTTGACTTTTCAGGCAACCACAACGTGATTGCTTGAACAAAAATTGCCGGATGTGGGCAGTGTTCAGGGCTCACAAAAGTTTCTTCACAGCCCTTGCTAATTTCATTTTTGCGATCCTTTCTTGTTTTGCGATCCTTTCTTGCATTCCTATTTCCGATTCTTCAGATCCAGATTACGTTGGTTGATGCACCGGAAGCAATGCACCCGAATGGAAAAATCGCGACACCCAACACCCAAAGCTACCGCTATTGCCTCAAAACTGCTGTGTGCGATATAATAAGGGCTTGTCGAAGATTTTTGAGAGTTCTGTACGTGCCTTTCTAAAAATATCAAAAGGTCAACAGGCCTTGAGGTCTCCTATAATTACTGCTACTGTGAGCATGTTTCAAAATATTGGGCGGCCATTCCTAAACGTGCAACAACGAAAAGTCGATCTCAAGAATGCTTTAAAAAGGGATGTAAAACGTGCAACAATGATAAATGCGCTCTCAAGAACGTTTCAGACAGACTTGGAATTGTAAAACGTGCAAAGTGCTCTCAATAACGGTTGTGGCAGACTTGGAATCATAGATCAAGAATATACACTCTTGTATATAAATATCAAGAATATAAATCTTGAAGACTTTTGAAACACCCTGAAGATCTTGAAGACTTTTGAAACACCCTGAAACACCCTGTAGATCGAAATCTTAAAGATCTTAATCTATGCTTATAATTGTTGAACGTGCAATAATGATAAAGCGTTCTCAAGAATGCTTTGAACAGACTTGGAATTTTTAAACGTGCAACATAGAGTAAGCATTCTCAAACATGCTTTGCACGGAATTGGAAATGAAAAACGCACAACAATGACAAAGCGTTCTGAAGCGTTCTCAAGAATGCCTTGGAACGGAATTGGAAAGTGTGTAACAAAGAAAATTCGCTGACAATGATACATCAAGCAGAATTGGAAGATGTGTTTTCCACGACCCGCTGTTTCGGTTGACACTGTCATTCTCACAATGAAAATTCGCTGTAATAATGAAAATTCGCTGTCAATGATACATCAAGCGGAATTGGAAGACATTTTTTCCACGACCCGCTGTTTCAGTTGACACTGTCATTCTCGGACTGTAACGTTGAACCCAACTCACATGCCCCAGAGCTGTAACAGCAGGGGCGTCCGAAATAGCCGGCCGGGTATTTTCGAAACCTATACCGAAATTGCAGGTTGCACTGACGTCATTGCAACAAAAACCTCGTTTACACACTACTAACTAAAAAATTTAAAGCTCTTTCAACCTGACCTTACCTTTCCCAGCCTACCTTGACTTGTTCTTGGTTTCCGCCTGCCGCCTGGTGTCCCCCAGCCGCAAAAATGTAAAAAGTCCCCCAGCCAGGAAAATCTAAAAAAATCAATTCCTGCAAGGATCGACCCCCATGCGTCGGATTAGAAGTCCAGTGCCTTGACCACAAGACCACCGATGCAGCTGCCGAAATCCGTTTTCGAGTTTGCCTTTGATCAAATGTGCTTTCAGAACGTCTGCACAGAAAAATGATAGTCAGTGCAACCTGCAATTTCGGTTGGTTTCGAAAACAAGCTGGTCGGCCGAAGAAAGAGCGAACTTGCATATTCGTATATTTTCAATGCACTTGTCTCTTCCGCGCCCAAACTTTGAACAAATTCCAAAATTCTTGTCCGATTGTCTTCTCCTAGCGACCAACATCCAGTCCACCATACAACACCGGCCCAGGTCACGGAGCTCCTGGTGGTGGCGGTGGCACCCATTATGGTGGTGGCAGTGGACACCCCTCCGGGGGCAACGTCAACATCGAACAGCTGTTTGGCAACACCTGTCGTGAACTGCTTCCTGGGAAGTTGCAGGTGCAGTGGCGTCTCTCTCGGAACGAGGACTCGGTCGAAATCAAACTGATCGGAAGGATAGACGACAACCAGTGGATGGCATTTGGACTCAGTCCGGAACAAGGACGGTTAGTTAGATATTTATTTTGTCTTGGTCATTTTGAATTGAATTGTTCAGGTATTTTTCGGGCGAACCCCTTATCAAATTGAATCCAAAAATTTAGAACACGAATCAATAAAAATCACGAACACAAACGTTTCAAAAGAGTTCATTAGCAATTTCGTGAGGCGCCGCTGAAGGATACTGATAAGTGAACTCAGGTAACTGGTTCCACTCAGTGACTGTCCTGGCCATGAAGGAATATTTCCCCACACAAGCTGGGCCCCGCGCATCGTTCGCCTGTTCCTTGATAAAGGGAGCCTGCTATGACAATAATTTGACAAAGATCGGGTTGGTGCATTGTTGATTTCCCCTAAAATGGCTTCTTTCTTTCGGAAGAAAAGGATAAAAAGCTCTCCACTTTCTTCAAGTGCCCTCGTGCCCTTCGAATAGGCACATACGAGCTTGTGCTATTCCACACAGCCTTAGTTTCATTGTGTTTTCCCCAAGACGAGCAATAAACGTACAGGGGTGCCCATTCTTGCCTGGCCAAAATGCACGCTTGTTGTTACCTTTTCGTGGAGCTTGTCTTTACTTTTCATTGAGCTCAATGCGAGGTGAATATTTCAGAACATGCATTGCCAAGAAAAGGTACAGAATAGTTCCGTAAAACGCTTCAAACAGCTCTGTTTTTCCGGCATCCAGTTCCAGACAATGTTGCACTTCCCTGTGCGTTGGCAACATTCAACTCTCGCCGTGACACTAGATTTTTCTTGGATTATTTCGCAATGCATCTTGAGCATGTTTTCCGAATCTTTTGACGAGTTTATTCTGTATTCTTCGAAATCTCTTGGTTTATTTCGCAATGCATCTCGAGCATGTTTTCCGGAATCGTTTCTGCATTGAAATTTCATTTTTCGTTGGATTTTCGACATTTCCCCACCCCATCGACAATCCGTGCCAGGGAACTCCAAATTTCCATGATACAAATTTTCCCATCGTCTTGGCAAAAACATTTGGGAGGCCCGATCTCTGATTCTTGATTCCCGGTGTGCGGTGGTGAGTGCTTTCGAAGCGAAACCGAATCAAAATCAGAATCTGAAAATTGAATCAGATTCTTTGCGCTAGACTAAAGAATTTTTCTTTTGGCTTTTTATTCCAGGTCCGAGATGATTGGGGGCGATGTGGTTGTGGCGTTCTACGATAGAGACAGCAACAGCTTCAAAGCCGTTGACTACTTCATGACTGCAAAAGCACAGGTAACGATTCTGCTACGATTCTCTTCGTGTGAAAACTAGTCTGCTAGCAGGATATAGTTAGCTTGGAATATTAGCCGCGCTACGGCCACTACTTGCAGCACAAGACTCCTGAATACAACTAACACAAGTCGTGAAAACACAAAACCTGGAAAAGTCAGGGAATTTTGCTGTGCTGGAAAGTCAGTGAATTCTAGTAATTTCTCTGGAAAGGCGCGGAATTCTTGAAATTTTCTCGAAAGTCAGGTTAATTTGACATTTCTCTGGGAACCATTTTGAAGAGGAAAAAATTGTTGTTGTGAATCACAAAAAAACTTGTTCAATTCAGGACTTGTTTTGTTTTTGTGCGGCTGTGATATGGCCTCTCCTCTCAGATATAAACACCGCAATGCATTTACATCCACATTATTTTATTTCGATTTGTATCAACTTCTTGCGGGTTTTGCGGCTCAATAGACCAAATCTATCTTTTGTGGAATCCTGGAGAAAAAAAAACAAAATCCCAAAACCTTTTGGATTTTTTCTCAACTGGATCCAAGGAAGGATTGAGGACCGGTTATTAATTTTTGCCTCCCAAAATGATGTGAAATACCTTCGAGTGTCATATGGGCGCTGCCCCTTGGAACCCCGCTGGTGCAACAGCCCCACACCCCAAATAATGTGGCCTTTTGCTGCAATTGGGTTCTGGTGGTGACTCAATGCAAGATTTGGCAAAATAAAGCAGCCCCACATGGCATTCGCGTTATTGGTTTTTGCCACACAGATATTTATGAGTTGCATAATTCTCGATAAAAATTGTCCAGTTTTATCAGCCAAGCAAGTCAAACTTCTGGTTTTTCTTTCTGTGAACAGGCCAGGGGCCTTATTAAGAGAAACTCCATCAGCGTTGTGAAGATTGAAAAGCCAGACTTGACTCGATTCGAGGATCATGAACGTTGCCTTGAATTAGTTCGGGGCACATTCATTTTGTGAAGCTGCGTAATCCCTGAGAAACAAACGGCGCTGCAATTGGCTTGGCAGAGAAATATGCGTGTTGCATATGCCTTGAATTAGTTCGGGGCACATTCATTTTGTGAAGCTGCGTAACCCCTGAGAAACAAACGGCGCTGCAATTGGCTTGGCACAGAAATATGCGGTTTGCATATGCCTTGAATTCGTTCGGGGTATATTCATTTTGTGAAGCTGCGTAACCCCTGAGAAACAAACGGCACTGCAATTGGCTTGGCACAGAAATATGCGGTTTGCATATGCCTTGAATTCGTTCGGGGTATATTCATTTTGTGAAGCTGCGTATAACCCCTGAGAAACAAACGGCACTGCAATTGGCTTGGCACAGAAATATGCGGTTTGCATATGCCTTGAATTCGTTCGGGGTATATTCATTTTGTGAAGCTGCGTAACCCCTGAGAAACAAACGGCGCTGCAATTGGCTTGGCACAGAAATATGCGGTTTGCATATGCCTTGAATTCGTTCGGGGCATATTCATTTTGTGAAGCTGCGTAACCCCTGAGAAACAAACGGCGCTGCAATTGGCTTGGCACAGAAATATGCGGTTTGCATATGCCTTGAATTCGTTCGGGGTATATTCATTTTGTGAAGCTGCGTAACCCCTGAGAAACAAACGGCGCTGCAATTGGCTTGGCACAGAAATATGCGGTTTGCATATGCCTTGAATTCGTTCGGGGTATATTCATTTTGTGAAGCTGCGTAACCCCTGAGAAACAAACGGCACTGCAATTGGCTTGGCACAGAAATATGCGGTTTGCATATGCCTTGAATTCGTTCGGGGTATATTCATTTTGTGAAGCTGCGTAACCCCTGAGAAACAAACGGCACTGCAATTGGCTTGGCACAGAAATATGCGGTTTGCATATGCCTTGAATTCGTTCGGGGTATATTCATTTTGTGAAGCTGCGTAACCCCTGAGAAACAAACGGCACTGCAATTGGCTTGGCACAGAAATATGCGGTTTGCATATGCCTTGAATTCGTTCGGGGTATATTCATTTTGTGAAGCTGCGTAACCCCTGAGAAACAAACGGCACTGCAATTGGCTTGGCACAGAAATATGCGGTTTGCATATGCCTTGAATTCGTTCGGGGTATATTCATTTTGTGAAGCTGCGTAACCCCTGAGAAACAAACGGCGCTGCAATTGGCTTGGCACAGAAATATGCGGTTTGCATATGCCTTGAATTCGTTCGGGGTATATTCATTTTGTGAAGCTGCGTAACCCCTGAGAAAACAAACGGCGCTGCAATTGGCTTGGCACAGAAATATGCGTGTTGCATATGCCTTGAATTCGTTCGGGGTATATTCATTTTGTGAAGCTGCGTAATCCCTGAGAAACAAACGGCGCTGCAATTGGCTTGGCACAGAAATATGCGGTTTGCATATGCCTTGAATTCGTTCGGGGTATATTCATTTTGTGAAGCTGCGTAACCCCTGAGAAACAAACGGCGCTGCAATTGGCTTGGCACAGAAATATGCGGTTTGCATATGCCTTGAATTCGTTCGGGACATATTCATTTTGTGAAGCTGCGTCACCCCTGAGAAACAAACGGCGCTGCAATTGGCTTGGCAAAGAAATGTGCAAATGCGGAAATTTAAGAGAAACCTACTTAACTGTTACAGTTTCTGTGGAGCTCATCAAAAATCCTCGAACATTGGCGACAGGACTTGAATGACAGGGGCCATCTCAATTTCAACAGGTCTTGGCGCTGCTTCACGCTTCACCGAGTGTCATTGTGTTTTGCGGCGCATGCTGCCATTGATTCTAAATGGCGCCTGGATTAATCATGAACTCCCATGTTCGAAGACGTTTGACAAGGAGAGAACAAATGAAGCCCCATTTTCCATCAAATTTTGCACTATTTTGGCACCTGTGCCAAAAAGGTCTCCTCTTTAGTGTTTGACCATTCATTCTGCCATATTTTTAGTGCGATGGTCGAAGCGGCGTCTGTCCGGACTCAGTTCTGAATGGTCGCAACGACGTAGAGCTTGTGTCCGGTGAGCGAAACGACGGGATAGTGTCGATCACTTTCAGTCGTCCATTGCGAACCAACGATCAGACGCACGACCTTCCAGTCCAGCTGAATCGGCAACTGAACGTGATTGGTGCAATTGGAGTGCTGAACAACAAGCAGGAAGCCAATTACCACTACCAAGACAAGACCACAGGTTCGTTCGTATGATGTTTTTTTTTTTCAATGGGTGCTCTGAATACAGGGTTCCCACTCAATTTTCTTTTTCAAATTCCCTGATTTTCCCTGACCTTTTGAAGCGACACAATAACTATTTAAACAACGACAGCAAAACAGGAAAAAAATTACAAAACCAGAACGGTGTTGCACTTGTTTACAGTAATTGTCTTGTCTAAATTGTTAAAAATTGTGAAAACATTAAAAATATCGTAAAAATTTTAAAATATTGTAAAAAATTAAAAATTCCCCGATTTATTCTTTCTTTCTTTTTAGCACAGTCCCTGATTTTCCCTGACAGGATCAAAATCCCTGATTTTCCAGAAACCCCGGAAAAACGTCTAAAAATTCTGTCGAATCTGGTCCCAGACGATATAGGGATTTATTGGGTTGGGATTATAGGATTAAGTTCAGGTTAAAGGCCAGGATAAGGTTAGGTTAGTGTCCAGTTTTTCCAACAAGGATGAGCGCTTGATCTTAGAACAAACCAAACTCTGATCCAGGATCAAGCAATGTTAAAACCCTATGCTTGATCCCGGCTCTGCAGAGTTCGACCAGAGATCAAGCGCTGATCCTTGTTGGAAAACAGGACATAGTTGTGTCAATCCAATCCTCACAACACATTTTAGATATTCCAAAAACAGATGTTCTTCCTGCTACCCAAAATAACGATTTTCTTTCGTGGTTTCCAGTCAAAAAATCGATGCCGCAGAGATGAACGTTTTCCCCATCCTTTGTTGCAGTATGCGACACTTTTATTTCTGCGTAAATCACGGAGGCAACACCACTCTAACTTTTGAGAAACAATGTCTGTTGAAACTGAACGGGCCTTGCACATTTGAAAAAGTGGTTGAGTCGGAAAAATGGGGCAGAAATTGTTGGACCCATTCGGGGGGTCATCCCACATCAGCTAATGCAATGCAACAGAAATGTACTCGGGTTCATGTTGAAAAAGTGATTTTTATCAGGATGAAACACTCCAACAAAAATGGCGCAAAGGGGCTAACGCCCCAAATTGATGTTGGTTGCAGTTTTTGAAATGGCAGGGGTGACGCACCATCACCTTCGCTGGCACTTCTGGCCTCCAATTTTCGTATCTCAGCCATGGAGATGCGTCGAGTGGGGCGAAACATATCAAGGCAATACTACCGCTCTAAATCTCAATCCGATTTCTTTTTCCCCATTTCAGATGACATCCGAATCGATTTTGGCAACACAAACGACAACAATTGCCAACACCCTTTGCTACAACCCTCGTACGGTGGCGACGGCCCTAGTGGTGGAGAAGGAAGCTATGGCGGTGGATATGGTAACAACATTGTTGGGAGTGGCTGGCCTCACCCGGGTGGTGATCAAGACAGGGGTGACAGGTGGCAGATACCGGAGGTCATCGGGGAGACAACTTTCCGAGCCGATATTGGTCCAACAGGTGGCAACAAGGGCTACTCCAAGATTACAGGTGTGGTTTTGATTTTATTATTTGGATCAACCCCACCAGGCCGGAACGGCGGTATTCCCCATTGCCACACACGCATCAATAGTCAATTCAGCAGAAGGATGCACCCTTTGCAACAATGGAGAAATGAGTGACATTGTGCGCAGAAATTGCATTTTCGCAACACTCTCCTCAAAATTGGCTACTGAGTTGAACAAAGCAATGTGTGGGGAGTAGTTACAGAGGATGGGTCCTTTAGCACATCCGAACGAACGCGCCCTCACGTTGTCTGCTCAAGTCGAACACACACACTTCTTCTAGTGTCGTCTGCCCAAGAGCAAAAAGAGCCAACATTGCGCAACAAGTGATAGCTCGCTGTCTCTTTCTTATTAGGAACGGTGACTAACTAAGTCATTAACGATGTCATTTTTTGTCATTATTTACAATATTTACCATTATTGCAATACAAATTACAAATACAATTAGAAATAGCAAAAATAAACAGACAAAAATACAAAAACACAACATTTGCAAATACACAAAAGCACAAAATTTGTAAAAAATACGAAAATAACAAATTACAATAAATTAACTTCGTAATCAATATAATAAACTAAATAAAAGTAAAAAAATTACAAGCAAAGTAAATTTTCAATAAATCAACTAAGTCATTAAACTGACGAAGTCATTTTTATCCAATGTCCTCAGTCCGCTCGTGTCGAATGTAACCTCAGCCATCGAGTCGTGCACTCAAGTGCAACATCAGAACAAACGTATGGGTCAAAATGCATTCTGAAATTTCAAAAGAAGTCACTGATATCGAGCTTTAAAACCGCCTCTTCGTGCCATCCCACGAACTTCGTGGGATGTCAGATTGATATCCCAAGGATACGGACACTCCTCCGGGCTGCGCGAATCAGCTTTCAAGTCGAATCCCCAAAGTTCGAATCTCGAATCGAACCCGAATCAGCTGTCCAATTTCGAATCGAATCCTTTCGATTCGAATCCGTTTCCTCGAATCTCGAA
>JASGXE010003771.1:0-43987 GCA_030068105.1 Sinentomon sp. SZTP_YWyxl
TCACGGAACCACGAAATTCCCATTCGGTGGTATTCCTTCTCGGTGAAAAATTTCTTTTAAAAATTATTTCGGAAATAGAAAATTTTTTTTATAGAATAGAATAGAAATAGAAATAGAAATAGAAATAGAAATAGAAATAGAAATAGAAAAAAATTATTTCGGAAAAAAAATTTCGGAAATAGAAAAGAAAAAAAAATCTTTTCTTTTTCTTTTCTTCTTTTCTTTTTTTCTTTTCTTTTTCTTTTTCGCAAAGAAATTTCTTTTCTTCTTTTCTTTTAAAAATTGCGGTGGCACATGTTTTTGCCAAGACTCAATTTGAGATTCACACCACGCCAAATTCACAATTTTCGGATCCATGGCCAGATTGAAATTTGGGATCCAATGATCCTCTTTTTTTCTATTGGCATACAAAAAGACAAAACTCTCCAAAAACAGAGTGAAATTCGCCGAAACATAGAAAAAAAATCATCGCAAAAGAAAGGAAATCACGATAAAGAAAACAAAGCGGACATCTGCGCATCCGAGCAATCTGCAGATCGGCCAAATTCTGCTCCTGCCCCGGCTCGAACCGGGGACCTCTCGAACGGGAAGCGACTGCGCTAATCATTGCGCTACACGGCCGCTGCCTGTGAATGGCTCTTTTATTGCCGCTTTTGTGGAACCCAGCAATGCAGTCTTCTCCTCTCTCTCTCGATTGCATGCATCAAGCGGCGATTCAGCAATGGCGTCGCCCACACAGTTTACCATCTGCAATACACTGTGTCGTAGCTTGCTTCCCTAACTTTAATGAAGTTGATAATTCATGAGATGGATGATCAATTTCCGTTTGAGCCCAGAGAGAAAAAGAATTCCGGCATCCGTCCCACAGAATCTGTTGTGCGTGGTCCTGCCGGCATTGGACTGGACGAGTTGGCACCCTTGCTCATGTCAGTGATAACCTCCTCCCTCCTACTAACCCAACCAAATCCTCCTGTCCTATTTCCTGTCGGGGGTTCAAGAAAAAAGCAGCGATACCGATTCATCAATCGGAATAAGGTTGTTATCCTTGAAATGTTTTTGTCATTTTTTAATTTTTAAAAAAACATTTTATTCTATTTATGCATTTGTTTTTGTCATTTTTATTGTTTGTCAAAATTTTATTATCTATCATCTGATCAATATCAATTGCATTCTTTATTAAAATTTTAAAAGGCAATCAATCAATCAATCAATCAATCAATCAATCATCAATCAATCAATCAATCAATCAATCAATCAATCAATCAATAGCAATCAATCAGCAATCAATCAATCAATCAATCAATCAATCAATCAATCAATCAATCAATCAATCAATCAATCAATCAATCAATCAATCAATCAATCAATCAATCAATCAATCAATCAATCAATCAATCAATCAATCAATCAATCAATCAATCAATCAATCAATCAATCAATCAATCAATCAATCAATCAATCAATCAATCAATCAATCAATCAATCAATCAATCAATCAATCAATCAATCAATCAATCAATCAATCATTTTAATTTGCTAATTTGGTGCAAATAGGTACTTAATTATAACGAACAAAAAAAAAACTTTTTTCAAGAAATGTGAAGCGAGTGGTAAATACAATGAAAGAATGACAAAAGCAGGTTCAGGTAGGAATAAAAAAAAATGAAAGATGTAAGTGAACTTTCGAGTATAAAGAAACGGTGCAGAGAGTGACGTACAGTCACATGAGACTCAGTCATATGGCAAAGCCTTAAAGATCCCCCCGCTTTTTGCCGAAAACTTTCAGAACAGAAGAGCCACTCGTGATTTTCAATTCCGCATCCCACCAATCAAATCAAATGTTTTTCTCAATTCATTTTTCCCAAGATCATTTAAAGATTGGAATGCTCTACCTGGAGACCACCACTTCCTTCAAGCAATCACATCGCATAGGGGCGCCCCTCGCCACCTTCACGACTTACCTCTATTTTTATTTTGTGTTGCGTTATTCACACTATACTTCTTCATAATTCTCACTTGTTCGCCTCTTTCTTTTCAATGAATGTTTGTGTTGTCAAATTCTTTGTCTGATGTAAATAGCCTGTAAATATCGTTTCTGACACATTTGCACCTCATTGTAGCAAATAAAATGAAAATAAATTTATAAAATTAAATAATTTTTTTGTTAAAATCGCGTCACAATGAACCCTCAATCTGATGTGGAAACAAAAACATGCAACCGGCGATCGGATGATCCCTTCCCGCGATATAACTGTCGTCTCGAAATCCCCAAATCTCAAAACAGCCAAACTGGAAGCTGTCCCGAAATTCGCAGTTTCTCTTCTGCAAAACTAGCGCTTCGAAATGATATTTGCGCGAGCAGTCAAATCCAGCGGGGGCAGAGGGGGCGACCCCCCCCTCGCGGTGCAAAATGTTGATTTTCTGGAATTTTTGGAGAAAATGCAAAAAATTTGATCCCAAAAGAACAGTTTTCCCCTGAGATCCGTTTCCACGGATGCTCGTTGAAACCCCGCTTGCTGTGAATCTTACCAAGACCCCACACGGAACGCGTGTGCGTGGGGCCCCCCTCCGCGGAAGACTGATTCCGCCACTGGGTGTGGGTCTGGTTTGGGCCCACCGCCCAGGGTTTGTTTGGAACTGTGGAAGTCCCAGCAAACCAAAACCAGCTGCACGACAAGGCGCCCATTTTGCCCCCATTCTTTGCTTTTTGTCGCAGGCCAGACGTGAAGCAAAAAAGAAAACTGCTGGGGCCCATTATGTGAGAAAAGTCCCGTGACAATGAGCGAGATATTTCAATCCCTCCTGCCTCCCTCCTGCCCACCAAACCAAAATCCGTCAAGGCGCATGTGTCTCAAGACCATGCCGAGCCAGGCGACTTGTTCGCAGAAGTAGCTCTGCGAATATTTATACAGAGCGTCCGGAAAAAGGGTGAATGAATGTGTTTTCCGGAAGCGTGGTTGGTTTCATCATTCATATTGAAAAAAGGTGGTGATTTTTTTTTCGTCGCTGGTTTCTGCGTGGGTTTAACCCAAACTGAAAGAAATTGGGATGATCTGAAAGAAAGGGATTGTGGAATCTTGCGGTCTGAAAACGGCAAATTGCCTTCACGAAACGAAAAACGAATTGCGAACCGAAACGTGGCGTGTAATAATATTGCACCGCCCAGTGCCCAATTTGTGGAAAGTTGATCAAATTTAATTTTCATTAAATTAAATTGAAATGAAAATTTGATATGAAAAAAATTTTAAAATTTTTTTATCATATAAATTTGAATTATAATTAAAAGAGAAAATTATGAAAGAAAATAATTGTTGTAAAATTTATAAATTAAATTATGAATAAATAACTTTTTTTCAAAATTCTTTTCTTATTCCAATTATAATTTAATCAGAAATTAGAAATTATGAAAAAAATAATTTATTTTAGAATATTTTAATTGAACATTTCAATTCAATTTCATTGATTAAACAAATTTGTTTTTTTAATTAGGAATATATTTTTGCAATATTTTATTTTTTGTCAGTTTTTTTTTTTATTTTTTTGTTTGTTTTTAATTTAAATTTAAATTTAAATTTTGAGATAAAAATATCGACATTTATGTTCAAGATACATCAATTTTGCCGAAACATTTTTCAACCTTGGGGTGCCGAATATCCCCGTTGAATGCAGAGCGGAGTTGGGCAACGAGAATGGGGCATTGTTCTCCTTGCGAGCCCAAGTTGTCCAACAAGGTTCATGCCGAGCCACCGGACTTGTGGTTGTCAGCTCAAATGGCAAATGAATGTGAAGAAATCGCGTCCCCGTGGAGTGGGTACAGGGAGAGTGTCACAATGTTCGGTGTTCCTGGTGTTTCTTTTGCATCCACTACAATTTTTGATGTTTCCGTTTCAAGGCGACCAGAGAGGACAAGATTCAATGTTTTCTCCGAAGAACACCGCAGAAGTCAGCGGACGATCGCCTTTTCTGTTCATCAGGACCACCCACAGATGCCGCATATTTTTTTCCCACGCGGACACCCTGTAGATAAGCAAAGAAAATCGGAAAATGACAACAATGGAAGAAGCAAAAGAAAAGACAAACTGTCGCATATTGCACAGCCCGCCTTGGCGGAACAAAAAGCCAAAACGAATCTGCAAAAAGCCGAACAAAAGACAAGCTGGGACTTTTGTTGTGGCGGACAAAAAAGAACAGTGCTTTGTGATTTTGCCTGATCCTCCTCCCCAATTTGGATAGGTTGGCACCCCGATTGGGGGGTACCTATGGGTTGGCCGTAAACTTCTTCTCTTTCTCCTGCTGTGACACCTTGATATGGTGAAAATTGTTATTGCCTTGCCTGGCGGGCCATCGGGCCTTGGGTTGGGAAAAAAAGTTAATGCTTCCAAGAAAGGGAACACATTAAATGAACACCAAACTTGAACAATGAGCAAAAGCAGTCCGAGCACCCTCTGGGGCTGTGCTGGGCATGTGGTCAATGAAAAAATAAACGACGATCCTGTGCCCATGTATAGTCGCGGCGGAATTAATGCAATCACATGTGTGCCTTTCCTTTCCCATTTCACTGTTGCCTCCGAAACTTTTTTCTTTCTTTCTTTTGATGCTCTTGTGCAGGCGGCAGAAATCAAATCGCCGGATTTCAACAGAGCTTTCGGGAGATGTCAGATTTTGACCTTGGACCATGCATGGAGTTTTTGCGATAATGTGAACAGCAGCAATTTTACATGTGTGGTACATTAAGTCCGCCGCCACTTTCCCTGTGCAGAGGCGAGAGAGGCCAGAATGGCGGGCACACACGACCAGAAATGGTTTTGGCAAACTTCAAAAAAGCGAGAGAGAAAAAAGTCACAAAAGTTGCCACCTTGTCAGCGGGATCTGAGATCCCATTCAACGGGCGCGTCGCTTTCAATGTTTGTCTCCTCGGAAATTGCACATGTTGAAAAGAGGCGCCACATTTTTGGCAAGTGTGTGCAATTGTTGCACTTTTTATGATTTTGTTTGGCCTTCTTTTCTTTCCATTTTCTTTCCATTTCTTTCCATGCATGGGATTTTTCGAATTTTGGTCCTTTGACCCAAAGAAATTTTCGCGTGTGTGGTATGGATTTTTGTCGCATTGCAATGTCTCCCTTCTCCCTATCTATGAAAGTCCTTATTCTCCGGCAGTGTGTCTTTTCTTTTCTCACAACAGTTCATCTGCGCCACACGCGACGTTTTGCGTGCTTTTTCACCTCAAATGCGATCAAAACCGCTTTTGTGTTAGGCGTACCGACCCCGCACTTCCAACAATGCCAACGATTTGACAAACAACCCATTTGACAAAATCTTCAGTGTGCGTCGTCGACTTCCATTTGCGGCGTCGACTTCCATTTCTGCC
This sequence comes from Sinentomon sp. SZTP_YWyxl, assembly GCA_030068105.1. NCBI lineage: Eukaryota > Metazoa > Arthropoda > Protura > Sinentomata > Sinentomidae > Sinentomon > Sinentomon sp. SZTP_YWyxl. Next base: position 5,369 of record JASGXE010003771.1, read on the forward strand.
TCCCTCCGCCCGACTCATTTGTCAGTTTTCGTTGGATGCCTTGCGCGTTTTGGCCTTGCGTTGGATCATCACAAGCCAGGACACACATTTCGACAGACCAGCCACCATGGACCAGCCACCTTAGACCAGCTTTGCAGTTGAAACAGCCTTTGTGTGGAGCGTTCCTCCCCTTCCAACAATGCTTGGTCATTCACAGCGTCCGATTGAGCCGAATTTGAAACAACCAGAGCAGCAGTTGTGTCGACCTTGGCGACAGAAGGAAAGGACAAACACGTCGGAGTTTTCTCTTTGTCTGAAACAAACTTTGCTTCTCCTCCCCCTCCCGCCTGCTGCGTGAAAGATGAACTTGATCACCTCCCTCCGCAAAAATCAATCACCTCCCTCAATCAATCACCTCCCTCCGCACAAATCATTTTTTTGGTTTGTTTTCGTTTGACCAACGACCACACACAACAATGGTTGGTCGGTCGCTGCGTCCTTTTGAGCCGAATTTTAATAGTCGGATTTGTTGACCTTGGCGGCAGAAGGAAAGGCCAAAATGAAGGCAACTGGTGAGGTGAAAGGCGAATGGATTATCATGGCGGTGGAAAGCACCAAAGAAAAAGTTAGCACCTCCCTGCCCTTCGCCCGACAATATGTCTTTTTTCGGTTTGTTTTCGCTCGACCAAGGCCAACCAAGGCTTTGTCACCACCAAGAATCCCGCCAGCCGTCCCCTCGCCTTTGGTCAGGACAGAGACGCCAGATTTTTCTCTTGGTCTGAAACAATTCTTTTTTCTTTGTCTTCTCCTGCCCCGCCCGCCTGCTGCGTTCCGGTGTTTTCAGAAGGGAAACAAAATGCGTAAAAATGTGTTGGCTTTGACTCCTGATGGATTTCGAGATGTCAGCTGATGACGGTGTGACCTTCAAGGAGAATGGTTTTTCGATGGTGTCTCACACCCTGCAACAGAGTTGCCGGGTGTGAGACAGCGCTGGTGCGAAATTGGAAACATGCATTGGAAAATGCAGGCAGTTCGATGTCCCATCCCATGCCGCAGTCCTCCGCACAATTCATGCGTCATGGCCATTCCTCCTTTTGAGTTCTTCGGTCATTTTCAAAAAGGTTTGTTGTCTGCACGTGCAAAAAACGGATCCACACAGCCAAAAACGACCCACGCACAGTCTATCAGCCTAAAAAGATTTGCGTACTTCTGAAAAAGACGGACGCACACTGAAAAAAGACCAATGCAGGCCACGCAGTCAAAAAGACCCACACCACAAATATTGACCGATGCCTGACCAAACCAAACCAAACTCTCACCTGACCTGTTTGGACTCTTTTTTGGAGATGTGGGTGTGCGCAGGTCTTTTTTTTCGCTGCGCGTGAGCGGGTGTCCGTGAGTGTTTCAATGCTTTTTAGCAAACCCTTAAAAATCATGTGGGTGAAGTCAAATTGCATGATCGCAAGGAAAGATTTTCAGAAAAAAGCTGGGCCCTTGGCCATGTTATTATGTTCACCCTTTGGCAGTGCCAAAGGGTGAACAGCATGCAGCACAGGGTGTGCCTGATGATGTCGGGTGCCAAAGGGTGAACAGCATGCAGCACAGGGTGTGCCTGATGATGTCGGGCAGTCTGTTAAGTCAGGTTAGGTGAGGTTAGATTGGGTCAGGTTAGGTCAGGTTAGGTCAGGTTAGGTGAGGTTAGGTTAGGTTAAGTTAGGGTTCACTGTGTAGTGAAATTGAAATCCAACTTTGAACAACCTGGACCTCATCCAACCCAATCTCCGGGAACAAAGCAATAAAAGCAGGAACAAAAAAAAACACAATGAGGAAAAAAGAAAATGCTAAAAGAAAAGGAAAACCATTTGTCCATGCCAGAGAGGTGCGCAATTTCACGACGCAGAGAAAACGCACACCCTGTACCGTCTGACGATGCAAAGGGGGTCACAATTGCGTGGCTCAGAGAACAGATTTTTCTGAAAATATTTACCTGCGAGCGTTCAGTTGTGTCCCGCAAAAACGACATAACCCAATCATTTAGCTAGGTTGCGAATCGGCGCCGTGGAGGTGATGATGCGTTCCCTTGCTTTTCTGATTTGAACCAACGCGAAAGCCTCGGTGTTGTCGCATGAAACTGGATTTGTTGGAACGCAGAGCGGATTGTGTTTTTTACGCTCTTGAACAGGAGTCAATTCAAGCAGCTGGATTTTTCGATTTTGCGCAATGTTGCCTTCCGGCATCCTTTGCTGGATTCAGAGCGTTTTCGCTTATTTGAGAAAAATGTTAAATATTTCAATTTGAGATGAGGGATGAGGTGGATACGAAGGATGCCATCTATTCAGAGATGCGGTGGAATCCACAGAAGATGCGGCGGCCTGCTGCACCGGCATGTCTCAATAAGATGGTGTGTTTTGGTAATCGTGCATATTGGTGATGGAAATTGCTCATTGAGAGCGTTCGCACTTTTTGTTTTTTTGTCGTTGAATTTTGACTCTCCAATGCATGAGTGCATGAGAGTAACAAGCCTGTGTAAATGGTGAAAAACTCCCTCCAAAACCATCAGCAAGGTCTTGGTGCAATGGTCCAATCAATGCAGCGAAATCAATAAAATGTCCATTCCATTCGCGACACAATTGAACACCGAACTCGACGAAACAAGAGACAAAACGCAGCTTCCAGCGGCTGGAGGCCCCAACTGGACACGCAGCGCCGAAACACGGTTGCGGCCGAAGGCCGCAGTGGGGCGAAGCCCCACTAGTTGCGTTGAAAACATTTTCGCCTCCGGAAGTCAGATTCGAGTTGGATCCGGGAGTCAGATCCGAGTCAGATCCGAATTAGATGTTCCTCTGCATTTCGGCCTCCGAATCGGAACACAGTTTTTGCCTGGAAAGTTCTTGCCAGAACTGGGTGGGATGTTCCGATTGTGCTGAAACCTGCGAAAAGCAGATCCGCTCACAGTCACAGTCACTTGGTGGAAAAAGATTGCGTACTGACAATCATTAAAATGAGTTTAGTTGACACTTGAGTTTCAAATGAGTTGAAAAGCAACATTTCAGTTCGATGAGTTGAATTGATTCTGTCAATAATTGTCATTCTTCCTGTCTGCATTTTGATCCAATTTCGCGGACGTTTTGTAGATTTTGAGCCAATATCGCGGACGTTTTGTGGATGTTGGTTGACGGACATGGCAAGCAGAAGATTTCAGGCGGGTACGCGTAATTAACGTCTCATTTTCGGAAGGTCAAAAAATTCCGCGGAAAGTCGTACCGGACGAAAATCAACTGTTGGATTTGTTTTTGGATTTGAAAATTGTTTGGGTTAGGTTAGGGTAGGTTGGATCGGTCTGGTTTGTTTGGGTTCATTTTTGGTTAGCGTATCAATTCAGGCCTCAAAACACTTTTCAGATCTTCCGACCTGTTCCCGGTTCCGGCAACCCCTTGCAATGGCGGCGGACCTCAAGCAGTGGACGAACAACATGCAATATGCGGTGAGGGCAGAACGGTCAACTTTGGTTGGCTTTTTTAACTAAAAACCGCAATTCACGTCCACGAACTTGGGTGTTCCACATGCAGTCAGGGATACCGGATAGAGACGAAAAATTGAACAAGCCCCTTCACCCTGGGCTTTTCATCCTTGGCAGTTTTAAGGGTTATTCCCCCTTTTAGTAAAGCCCCTTCACCCTTGACCCTTCACACTCCACTGAATTGTTCATGTTTTCATCCCGAGCTTCGTCTTCGAGTGTGAAACTGTGCAGACCAAGCTAAGCTCAACGATTTCACATGAACATCAGTGCGAGTGTAGGGGGCCTTTTTCTTCGATCTTCGTTCGGTTCGAGTCTCCAGATGTGTTCAGTTTCGAACATGGACACCAACCATTAGGTACATCAACCACATGCCAGCAGATCTTGACCACGAGGCACAACCAACCCATTTGGTGGTCTGTGGGTGGACATGAACATGAACGACCTATCCATCCATACGCACCCGTTGAAGAAAGCTTGGCAGATGGTCTCGTTTGATGACTGATGACTTCAAATTACCGACCTTCCTCCTGAAATGGCTTTGTTTTCTCCACCAACATGGAAAGCGTCAATGCCCATTCTCCTCCCGTCCCTCCCTTGCGTCTTGCGACTTCGAGTTCAGCTGTGAATGACCACCTGTGGCTGCAAGCGACAATCGTGTTGTAATTTTCCCAGCTGAACGTTGAACACATCAACTTTGACCACTTTGACTGTGGCTGCATGCGTGATCACGCGCAAAGGCTTGCGTTATCCTCGACAAAACAGCAATTATCCGCGCCGAGAGTTATGTGCCTATTTCTGCAGCGCGTACAGGACTCGCACAACGATTACAATCAATCTGTGAAATCTTTGAAGCAATGGCACCTGACGAGCGTGCACTGTTGTACGAATAAATGGCAAATCCATCAAAATGGTGATACGGCATATGCCGGAACGAATCACCGTCACCGATGGGGAGCGATACCATCTCTGGGTCGGATTTGTGGATAATTTTACGTTCAGATTCGGATGCGTTTGCGCCTGCGGGCTTGGGATGTCATTTCAAAAATTCTCTCCAAATGAATGAAATCAGTTGTTGCTGGAGCTTCAAAGTCAACTTGACAGTTGACATTATTTCTTCACTGATGGTTGACATTATTTGGTCACGTTGCTCCCCAAAAGGTACCTACCTGCCACCTGGTGCCTGACCTTGTGTCAAAAGCCTTCATTTTTGGAATGTTGACGTCGTCCAGTGCAACATGGCGACATTTTTCTGCGCCGCGAATGCAAATCATCGCCGCCGTTGTCTGATCTCAGGTCTTGCCTGTGCCCTTGCTCCCTCTTTGGCGACGTGTGTTGTGCATTTTTACCTCTTGATGCCCTTGCCCTTGCTTCCCGTCCACAGCTTATTTCCGTGAACCCAGGCAGGTGAGGTGATTTTCTCCACTGCGACACCAATTTCTTGAATCCTTTTGCTGCTGGGTTGCGCCACCATGGTTGCGCCTTTGATTTTGCAGCTATGATGACCAGCATTGAAGAGAACTTTTCGTATTGGTTCCACCAATCTGATCTCTATCAAATGCCTCGACCTCAGAGTGCTTCTCTCATTGTAATTTTGTCATTTTAAATAATATGTTAAAAATTTTTCATTTTTTTTTAAATTTTTTGGACAGCAGCTTTCATCGGCCTGCAAAAGGTGCAACGAGGGTTTCTTGACTGTCCTTTCGGACTGGGTTTCCCCTCCCATCTCCCACGGTGCGATAAGCGATTGATCCGATCGGAAATCAATAATAAAAAAAAAAACTTCCATGACTGCTGTGATTCGATTTCGTTCGACAATGCAAACCTTTCAAGTTTTGAGTTCGAGAAAAGTTGTAATCATGTTGGAAACACGCAACCTTGAACCACATAACATCCTCTCATTTGGGATTCATTGTTGAAGAATTTCGCCGGACCATCACCATCGGCCATGCCATCGGAGTTCGATCGGAGTGAAAAAGAGCTCTGGTGAGAAGAAGAAAGCTGACTGGTGAGTCGAGCAGTCCACACATGGGCAGAGGCCGCACCAGCAGTTGTGTGTGAATGATGATAAAAATACCTATGAAATTCAGAAACAATACACTGAGCTATTTATTAAAGCTAACACAGAGATAGGTGCCATGCCAGCTGCCAGCTGTTGCCACAAAAAGCGGACCAGAAAAAAGGAGGAACAAAAAGTAAAAACAATAACTGGAGAAAGAAAACCAATGAATAATGCAAAGGTTCCGACCATTCCTCCTCCAAGAAAAGTGTGGTAACCTCATGCTGGACGTGGACCGGGTCTTCGGGCCTCGTATGCAGATGACTATTTGGCAGGTGCTGGCGCTGGTGCAGGTGCAGGTGAAGCGTGACCAAACGACGATTGAGCAGGTGTTCTTAATGGTAAACAAACAGAAAATGAGCTGGTGTGGATAAGAACAGCAACAGGCGATCGAGCTTGTTGTTGGTTTGATCTTGAGCTGATAAGCAGTTGCTCGGGTGGGGTTGGGGTGATCTGATTGCGATGATTGCTGAATAATTTGCTGATGATAGCATGACACAGGCCACATGGGCTGCGCTGCTGATGCTGAAACACGAGACACATCACAGGAAGCAGCAGTCATGTTTGATAAATGTTAGGTTGATCCTTGTAAGTACCTACCTTGATCTTTAATCTTGATCGTGACACAGCTGCGTCAGAGTCTGTGCGTGCGTCACAGGCACACAAGAATGAAAAGGATCTTTCGGGGCCAGGAAGGGGAGTGACAAAAGTGAACGTGAGGAAGATTTATTTCTGGGTCCTCTTCACATGGAGTTGCATCTGTCCTCAGCACTGCAGGGCACCTCCATTATCAAGGCATGGAATCAGAAAGCTATGATATTCACAGCATATTTAGCCAACGCCGAAAACACAATAATAATTCGATGTTTGTATTCACATTAATGTTTCCCTTTTTGAAGTTGGCACAGTTGCAGCGAAAATACTTATCACAAAAACCCTTTGCACCACATCCCATATCACTGCATTGAGCTCTGTTGTGATGCCATATGAAGAAGACGAGTGTGATGAAAGAAAGATGGCATGTGTGAGGTGTAGGCCTAAGGCAAGAGAAATGATCACTGGCAGGTCCACTGGTGAATGACTCAACAGATAAGGATTGCAGAATGGGCCGATTTTTTCAAACGAAGCCCATCTTTTAGGCCGCGGATTCTTTTTCTTTTGCACACAAAATTGCATCTGAGAAAACAAAACACAATCCGCGACCTAAAATATGGGCTTCGTTTAAAAAATCGGCCCAATGTGTTGATAACAAGACCTGAAAGTGCGAGGAGTGGATATGCGCTGATGACAGTGATGACAGACCTGTTGGGTTTTCATTGCTCGTGGAGTCGTGGTCACAGACAGATCATGAAGAACAAGCAAATGAACAAGAGAAGAACAACAAAGAACAAGCAAATGAACACCAGAAGAACACCACAGAAGAACAAGCAAATGAACACCAGGAAACACCAACAAGAAATGCACCGAATCATTGCCAAGACACGCATGTGGTTATAATTGGCGACTCAAATGCTGTCTTTATCAAACAGCATATTGAGACTGATAACCACACCACCACACACGCATTCAGAGGAGCAACAATTTCAGACATCACATTGAAACTAAAGGAGCTCCTCCACGACAACTATGCGGACAGAGTTCACGTCGCATTTCACATTGGAGTCAATAACCACCGACTTGGACTCACGCCACTCATCACTGCATTCAATGAGCTCATTACAAAATCACATGAAATCACGAAACAGCTGAAATCATCATACACATTTTCCATTTGCAGCATCCCACCAACACAAAAGTACGGAGACATGGAACACCACAGATTTCGAGTAGCCAACGACAGACTCAAAGCCACAGTGGAACAATGGAACGCAACATTCATTGACATAACACGATTCCAAACTCCACATTATCTCAGCCCGAATGACAAGCTTCATTATAGGCCAATCGGAGCATTGAGAGTGGCTCAGGAAATCTGCAAATTCAGTTCTCGTTTTTTAGGGAACCAAGCAGACATTCCGGATTTGCCACCTTGAGAGGTAGATCCTGTAAGCCTTATGCAGCTAAAACGTTGAATTCTTCAAGACAAGTCGCGATTGGGAGCGACGTTGGCTTCAAACCAACTCTCCCGGACAATACGGGAACCGTCAATACCCCAAGCGGACCTGGTATTTTAGTCTCCCACCGTTGCGGTCCCCAAGATAAAGTTGTTCCTGCCCTAAAGGTACTTCTCATAAATTGTCAGTCTATAAGAAGGTGCAAAAAAATTCAGTCACTTGAGTCAATATTAATGACATATGACATAGACTTACTGTGTCTAACTGAAACCTGGTTGCACTCTGGGATAAACAATAGTGAGATCTTGAATACCGACTTGTACGATATTTACAGGGCTGACAGAACAGGTGGGAATGGCGGGGGGGTGCTGATCGCAGTACGAAGAGCACTTGCCTCAACCCCTGTTAATTTAGAGCATCAAACAATTGTGGGCATTGAGTACGTCTTTTGTACCCTAACAATGGCCACTGGTAACAAAATATACGTGGGTTGCATTTACCGCCCTCCCAAATCAGGATTTGAATCGATTTTAAAATTCCACGACTTACTCAATACCGTGATTGGTGCACATCCCGGCAGATCGGCGAATAGAGTACTGATAGCAGGCGACTTTAATATGCCCGGCATCGACTGGAAATCTCTATCATTGGAAGACCAATGCATAGATAGACGTATGCATCAGTTCTTTTTAGATACTGCAGTCACATTTAATCTTGTGCAGTACGTCCGTTCTCCAACTCGTCTAACTGCGAATGGGGCCAATAATGTTCTTGATCTGGTGTTCTCAAATATCCCAAATCTTGACATTGACATTGATACAATTGAAGGTATTGGTGACCATGAAGCGGTTCTTTGTTATGTAAGATCTCCGGCAAAAATCAAAGGAATGGTTTCGCGAAAACTTTTGGTGTACAAAAAGGCCAACTGGGACGGCATACGCCTCAAGTTACGCGATGGTTTTGAGCATTTCCGCTTGAGCTCTGCCCTTCAGTCCACGGAAAAAAACTGGTTGGAATTCAAAACGCTCCTTCTGGGCCTTATTGATGCATCCATCCCCTCGAAGCTAGTGAATAGTGAAAATTCATTTCAGCCATGGATCAGCCCAGAAATTAGGAGGCTCCTCAGGCAGAAGCGTAAAGCCCATGCGCGTCAAAAATATGCATACAATGATGCACAACGACGCACCTTTGTTGCTCTTCGGAAAACAATCAAACACAAAACCAAAAGTGCCCTTTCAGATTTCCTCACCGAGGCGTTCGAAAACGACAATAAAAAGAAATTTTGGAACTATATTAAATCGCGCCGGTCGACAAAAACATTTACCTCACTTAAAGATGGTCAAAACAGCCTTGTTACTGATCCCAGGGGAAGGCGAACTTACTAAACGAAACATTTAGTCGAATTTTCACAACGGAGGATCTTGTAGATATTCCAAATGTGTCGCACATCCCGCCATCTGTCACAATGCCTCCAATTGTATTTACAGTTGAGGGCGTAAAAAAACTATATCGTCAATAAATATAAACAAGTCCCCTGGCCCCGATTGCATACCTGGTCGAATACTAAAATCCCTTGCTTCCGAAATAGCGCCCTATCTGACATTGATTTTCCAGCAATCATTGACCAGTGGGATAGTCCCGTCGGATTGGCGCTCTGCACTGGTGACGCCAGTTCCAAAATCTGGTTCTTCAGTCGATCCTACCAACTACAGGCCAATATCACTCACTTGCATAGTTTGCAAGATTTTCGAGCACATATTGTTCACGAACATCTTTTCTCACCTGAAGTTATATAATCTTCTCAGCTGCGCACAGCATGGTTTCAGGAGTGGTTTGTCATGCGAAACACAGTTGATAGAATTCTTTAACGATTTGGCCAAGTCCCTTGATGAGAGAAAGCAGATCGATGCAGTATTTTTGGACTTCAGCAAGGCGTTCGACAAGGTTCCGCACGTGCGCCTTGTGAAGAAGCTCCAGAGCTATAATCTGGATCCTGCAGCCGTTGGATGGATCACGAACTATTTGAGTGGCAGAACACAGGCAGTTGTTATCGATGGAGAAAAGTCCGATGACTGTAGAGTTACCTCAGGAGTCCCGCAGGGCACAGTTTTGGGACCCTTGCTGTTTCTTCTCTATATCAATGATCTCCCTCCAGCCCTCAAATGCAAAGTTAGACTGTTTGCTGATGACTGTGTCATCTACACGACCGTTGAAGAACTAAATGACTGCCACGCCCTTCAAGCTGACCTTGACGCAGCATCTGCTTGGGCTTCGAAATGGCAAATGGAATTCAACATCAGAAAGTGCGAAAAAGTCACCTTTTCCAGGCTTCAGAGTCCAACACCATTCGAATATGTGATGAACAACACACGGCTTGAGAGTAAGCCTTTCTATAAATACCTCGGGGTCACACTGACTGATGACCTGAGCTGGTCAAAACACATCAATGCGGCTTCTTCCAAAGGCCTTTCTACCCTGAATTTTATTAGGAGGAATCTTCATGGTTGCCCTGAAAAATTGAAGCTTCTGGCATATAAGTCTTTGGTACGTCCCGGTCTTGAGTACGGTGCGTCTGTTTGGCATCCAACCCAGGCCAACCACTCGAGGCAGTTAGAGCGTGTTCAGAGATTCGCTGCGAGGTTTATATGCTCAGACTTTGATAGACGGTCAAGCGTCACGCGCATGCTCGAGAATATCCAATTGCCCAAACTTGCGGACAGGAGAAAAGCTTCGAGGCTGACGATGCTAAGTAAAATCCTTCGGGCTCTGTTGAAATCTCTCTCCCTCCGGAGGTGGAGCCAACGCGTGCATTATCAAACCGACATTCAAATCATCAAACCTTCCGGCACCTCGCAGTGCATTCGAATTCATACTCGGGATCTTTCTTTCCCTCAACCATCCGCCACTGGAATAATCTGCCAAACGAAATAGCGAAACTGACAAACATTGACAGTTTCCGGTCCAAATCCTTGGCGTTCATAACAGAAAATCCCGCGCTGTTTTCGTAGGTAGCGCGCACGTGCCACAGGCCCCGTGCCGTTCGCACGTTATAATAATAATAAATAATAATAATAGATCATAGATCAAACAAAAATTAATAAAAAATCAAAGCTATCAACAACCAGGGAAGTGGAAAATTGCTCTTTACAAAGAAGAAAGAACCAAAGTTAAGAAGAAAGTTAAGAAGAAAGAACCAAAAATGAATGCGCAAAATATCGCACAAGGGCCCAACCAAAGTTGTGCACACAAACAGCACAACTTTGTTTCATTTTGAATTGGCCAAATTCATTTTGAATTGGCCAAAAAATTTACGAAAACCGGAAAACGACGCGGAATGCACAACACTCAACACTGGGAGGGACAACAGGTTTTGCGAAACAAGTCACAACTCCAGAGATAACTGATTGACCATTGAGATTGGCGGCCACAACCCACAACCGGCGAACTTCCGAAATTCCCATTTCATCATGTTCACGGTTGACAGTGGATGCAATTTTGGCGAAGTTGACCCAACCTCAACTTACCGAATCTATTTTTTTTCACCTTCCAAACCCAATCCAACCCATCATTATTTCTTCCTTTTCATTTGACATCTCTCTCTTTTTGTTAATCTTGCATGCAAAATATTTTGTTACATTGCAACAGAAATCATTATCTTTTTGTTTTCCAGAATAGTTTATTTTTGCTTAATATCAAGTTATTTTTCAGATCAATGCCCATTTTTTGCCCTCATTTTCCAGGTTGACTTTCGTTTTAAACATTTTTCAGGACAACACTATTTTCTTTTTCAGTTCGATACGTTTCGTTTTGTTATTGCATGCTTAAAAAAAAACAATAGTTAGTCCTATTGATAGGAGTAGGCAGCTGTTAATAGAACTTATCAGTTCGTCCAATTGATAGGAGTAGGTAGCTGTTAAGAGAACTTATCGTAGAGCTAGAGCAGCAATCGTGCTCTGTCGGTTGAAAATCGAGTGTTCGTTTGAGCTGAGCTCAGTAGTGCTGTTAAAAGCTATTAATGAAAAGTGTAGTTATGTGACCTTGTTGCGAAGCCAATAAATTGGTCTGTTTTGTCACACGATTACCGGGTTTTGTGTAAATGCAAGGGCAACGTGGCCCTCTTTGCCGAGTCACCGGCCGCATGGCTGTCAACTCAGGATGGCAATGATGATGATGATGATGAACCCAGTGTTGCAATTGTAAAACTTTGCCAAACCATCGCTGCCCATTCGCTCAGTGGGTCACACTGGAGTAGAAACCAATTCTGCTCGCGAAGTTTTTTTCCTTTCTTTTTTCCGAGGACCCACTTGTTGATGGATCTTGAGTCCTCCAAATGTGTTTGATGTCCTTTTTGGGGGAAAGGGATGGGAAGGGTGTGGACCGAAAGTTCAGAACAGAGTTTTGAAGGGGAGAATGGAGAACAGGAACAGGGGCCACACGTTTGGTGCACAGAGAAACCCAACAATGGGCACAGGAAAATGTGAAAAAATAATCAGAAAACTAAAAATGCAATGAAGGCACTTTTGGGACACCAAAACGGATGATTTCAGTGTTTTGTCGTCTCTTTAATTGGCTTTTGTCGACAACCGAAATTGGACATTGGGTCAAAACAACAATGTTGAAAAAAAACAAACAAAAACGGAACTTCAATTATTTCTCCTTCATCCAAATTCTTGACCACTGGTTTTTCAAAAACACGGAATCTCGATTTGAAGCCCCTTGACCAAAAAACCGAGGCTCAGACGAGTCTTTCCCAAGCAAACCCATCCCAACCCAATCCACATCCAATGCTTGTCCAATGTGCCAACTGACGAAAAAAATCGACAAGTGGGAGGGCACCGGCCGCGAATTTTGGCTGTCTGAAAACAAATCTTTCAAAAAAGAATGCGAAGAATGCTGTCAAAAAACAAACAATTTCATTTTTCGTCACCAAAACAAGAGCAAAAGGCGTTGGCAGGAATGAACAATGGCCAGGCCAACCGGTTATCCTGTGAATGGAATTGCCCCCCACAGAATGGGAAGCGACTGCAAAAGAATTTGACGGGATTCGTGCGGAAAAGTTTGAACATCCCTGATCAAACTCCGGTTCACTGCAACAATTGATGTCCTTTTCGGCTCCTTCCGGTGTGTGTTGTTCAGTGGCACACAAACACTCCAAAACAGTTGGTTTTCTTGCCTTGTTGCATTTGTGCAAACAGATCTCACCCAAGGCATCACGCATTCTGGCATCACTGTCTCACCTCACCCCCTGCGTTTTCTTCGAAAATTTTGCAGTTTTTTGGCATGTCAATCGGATCCAGAGATCAAACCTCCCCCTCAATCTCCCCATTTCTGAGATTTGTTGATTTCTCCATTCATTCGAAGTTCGAATCTGCCTTTTCTTCCCGCTCCGCTGTGTTGATGTTCATTCATTCGATTTGGAGAAGAGAACTGGAACTCGTGGTGTATGTTGAACTGCCGCGTTTTCGACACTGGCGGCTGGAGCTCGGAAGCTCCAAAAACGCCGCCGGTGTTGCGGTCTGGGACAGCAGCCCCCTGCACTGATTCCAATGAGGGAACCAGTGCAGTGCCCAGGGGCGGAGCGAAGGGAATATTTAGGGGGAGCACACATGAAATTCCCAACTTTCAAGTCGAGTTTTCCCAACTCATCTGTGGGGGGATCCCACGCGTTTTTTTCCGATTGTGGGGGGGCGGTCTGTGGCGGAGCCCCCGAGTTATCAGGGTCTGGGGCCCTGAAGAAAATTTGAAATTGTAAATTTTTGGTGCAATACTAATTGTGTGCTCGAGGCAAAATTTCCCACAAGGGAATGCCATTTGCACTCTTGAAAAGTTGAAAGGTTTGCGCCAGGGAGACCGTGCATCTGTTCTGTCGGAACTCAGGATTCTCCATTCCAAGACGCGTAGACTGTATTTATAAGGTAAGCCCATTGGTTGCGTAATCGTGACGTAACTGAGCCAACGTTGACTGAGCCATCGAAGCAGCGAAGACGGACGGGGAGAGGAAAAGACAATGCCGGTGAACGGCGGGTCGCGGTGCGCCGGTGTTCAAACATTGGTGGTCAAACATTTGTGTGATGGTTCAAACATTGGTGGTCAAAGGTGAACAATGGTGGTCAATGATGGTCAAAGGTGTCAGTGATGGTCGAAGGTGGTCAAAGATGTTCAATGATGGTCAATGGTGGTCAAATGTGTCAGTGATGGTCAAAGGTGGTCAATGATGGTCAAAGGTGCCAATGGTGGTCAGAGGTTGTCAATGGTGGTTAATGACTGTCAAAGGTGGTCAATGATGGTCAAAGGTGGTCAAGGGTGGTCAAAGGGTCAAGGGTGGTCAAAGGTTGTCAATGGTGGTCAAATGTGTCAGTGATGGTCAAAGGTGGTCAATGATGGTCAATGGTGGTTAATAACTGTCAAAGGTGTTCAATGATGGCCAAAGGTGGTCAAAGGTTGTCAATGGTGGAAAATGATGGTCAAAGGTGGTCAATGATGGTCAAAGGTGCCAATGATGGTCAAAGGTGCCAATGATGGTCAGAGGTGGTCAATGGTGGTTAATAACTGTCAAAGGTGGTCAATGGTGATCAAGGGTTTTCAAAGGTTGTCAATGGTGGTAAATGATGGTCAAAGGTGGTGAACTGGGTCAAATTATCAATAAAGGTGTATAACGATGGTCAGATGGTCCAAGGTGGCCACCCTTGCCCATGTTTGAGCATAATTGACCACACTTGACCTCCATTGACCACCATTGACCATCATTATAACACACCTTTGACCACGTTTGACTGATCTTTGACCCCTTTGACCACCTTTGGACATCATTGACAACCTTTGATCACTTTTGACCATCATTGACACCTCTGACCACGTTTGACCATCATTGACAAGAATTGACCACCTTTGACCATCATTGACCACCTTTGACCACCATAACCATCATTGACACATTTGACCACCATTGACAACCTTTGACCACCCTTGACCACCTTTGACCATCATTGACCACCTTTGACAGTCATTAACCACCATTGACCACCTCTGACCACCATTGGCACCTATGACCATCACTGACCACCTTTGACCACCTTTGACCAACGCTGACACCTTTGACCACCATTGACAACCGTTGACCACCCTTGAACACCAATGGCCATCATTGACCACCTTTGACCATCACTGACACATTTGACCACCATTGACAACCTTTGACCACCCTTGACCACCTTTGACCATCATTGACCACCTTTGACAGTCATTAACCACCATTGACCACCTCTGACCACCATTGGCACCTTTGACCATCACTGACCACCTTTGACCATCATTGACCACCTTTGACCAACACTGACAAACAGAACGCAAGAATCCATTTTCCATGTCTCTCTGCCGTCTCCACTTGTCCACTTCACGTTTCCGAGAAGCTGTTTTCTCACCAAGAAGTGCACAGCTCAACCGGTGCTTCCTTACTCAACGCTCTCGCGAATCCGACCAGTGCCTCCTACAACACAGTGTTGTAGGAGGCACTGATCCGACACACATCAGGCGGTGGCTCAGTGACGTCATGATGCAGGGGTCTCCAAAATGTTTTTAAATTTGGAAATCCGATCGGGCTTACCTTATAAATACAGTCTACGCGTCTTGATAGGAACCTATGGGTTGAGGCAAGGCGTTGAGGTTTAGTCAGCTGGCTTCAAGTTTTTCAGAGAGCAATGGTGACAACTCGTTCAGTTCAATGTCGGCGTGTGTTCCGAAATGTCACCCAAATTTGGGGTCCATTTTGAACAAGTGTGAGCCAAAAGCACATGCCAGGAGGCAAGTGAGACGCTGGAAGGGCATTTCTCGTCAGGGAAGGGCAGGCGCCCCTTTGCCCCCCCCGAAATTACGTCCCTGACGAACGAGTTCAAAATTATCGCATTTGGAGCTTCCGATCTCCAGCCGTTTCTTTTTTGACTGGTTGCAGTAAGGCAGAGCAGTGCAGGCAGGCTGCGTCTTGCGCTGCAGCTCCAGACTCCAGAGAAGGGAGAGCCAGCAGACTTGTGCGAGGCGCACTGAGAGGCGAGAGGCGACCTGCTTCATTTGCCAGTTGCTTGCTTTGCCTCTTGCCATGAAAATGACATGGAACGGGTGCCCAACCGTTCCACTTGTCTCCAGCTCCTCCAAGGCACTTTTTCGTTTGCTTTCGTCATTTCGTATTTCATTTTCAGTTGTTTTCACGCTTTTAGTGGTTGTCTGCGTTTGGCCGCGACGTTCTGCCGACGGCCGACCGCCACAAGCAAGCCGGCAGCGTGTCTTGGGCGGTCGTGAACTTGATTTGCATGTTTTCTTCCGCATGCGGTGACGGGAGACTGATGGTGATGATTTGGTTTTTCTCGGAATTGCAAATTCGCTTGTGTGTGTCACATGGCGAGCGAACTGTTGTCAGGTTTTGTGCAACAAAATGTGTTTATAGTCTGTGTTGTGTGTTTTGAAAAAAGTGTTTGATCGACACCTGCTCCGTGGAAAACACATGATCTGTGCCTGTGGATCTGTGCCTGGCACAATCATTGCCTGAACAGTTTTTTCTGTCAGACGGTTTTTTGAACAGTTTTGAGGAACATTTTTTTTCCGACGAAACAAGCTGGAACACCAACGGAAGAGGATCGAATGATTGAGGAAAGCATCATGTACTCCTGGCCGTGAAGGCGAAGAAGTATCGCGATATCGGGGCATATTGGGCTTGGCATTTTGATTTCGATAATTGGAAATTCTGATGGCAAAGTGGCAGGCCTTCGGGATTCTTGATGTTTGGAAAAAGAATGCAACAGGGACAGATAAGGTGACCTGACCAATTTTTGGGGACCTATTTTGGGGAAATGGCAGGATTTTTCCTTCCTGTCCATGGACCTGTGTTTTTTGTGTTTTGTTTTTGCAAAAACAATCGCAATTTAGGTACTATTCATGATCTTGGCACCTGAAATGACAAAATGGCATGACGAAAGGCAACACCCAAAAATATGTACCTCCATGTGCATCCCGACGGGGTGGTCCCTGAAAACCGGACAGCCGGACAGGACTGCCGGACAGGACCGCCGGAACGCCGCACCGACCCGGACGGGTTAGGTTAGGTTAGATTAGGTTAGGATAGACTATCCTAACCTGATTTAACCTAACCTCACCCGTCCGGGTCAGTCCGGAGGTCCTGTCCGGCTGTCCGGGTTTTCAGGGACCACCTCCCGGCGGCGACTTGCACTCGGGCCTATTTGGATATCCCCTTGGTTTGATTAGAATCTAATCCCTGTCCCGACCAGATTGGAATGGCATCCCATCCTATATTTGGGGGGGTTTGCGGGGCACCCAATCTGTCTTATTTTTGGTGTTTCGTGTTGCTGGTAGGTGTGCTTGGTTGACAGAAATATCTTGCAAGTTGACAATTTTTTGCCAATCCTTGAACGTTTGTCGGTTTTTTCTTCCAATTTTTTGCAGCTTCAAAAATCCAAACGTTTTGACTGGTTGGTTTTTGGCCTGCGTTGGACAATGTGCAGTATGCATCTTTCGTCAAATGTCCAACAAATAGTCCTAAAGCTTTGAAAATGATATCATCCGACATGTTTTGCGGATTTTCGGAGTTCTCCGATTTGTGTTCTGCTTTCGATCCTGACGCCAACGACCCATTGAACTGCAAGTTTGAAACGGATCTGTCGTGGAACTTAACTCCGAGTGAAGACATCTGGAAAAAGTTTGACCTGTTGGAAAATTATTTGCCGACTCCTCCGCGGAGTCCCCATCGATTCGCCATGTCGTCATGTGCCCCACAACCCAGTACAATAAAAGTGGAACAGACGGGGAACTTGGAGTGCGATGACGTCACGGAGTTCAAGCCACCAGCCAGCAGTTTGCCCTGCAGTGATTGGTCTTTTTCTGGACTCAGTGGAGTGACCCTGACAACCCTTTTCGACGGCAGTTGTCAGATGGATGTTGACAACTGCTCGTTTGGCAACTCTGACATCAACACTCCCAACTTTGACAAAGTTCTAGTGGATCAAGTGAGGCATGACTGCATGTGGGGCGGTCATTGTCCTAGCGAGGAGCACAAACGGACCGAATTCTACGACCATCGGATGGGCATAAGCCCCGATTGTGCCGAACTCCCAAAACTTGGACGATCGTCTTTGGACAGTGAAAACGCAAAGAAAACAAGTGCTTCAAAGGAGAGGACTTTGAGGCCTGGCAGAATTGAACGGCCTGAAACTCCAGTTTCTGACAACGAATCGTCCTCTAGCTCGGACGACTTTTCCTCGATTAGACCCAGCTCAAGCAGCAAAAGTTCGAACTTATCGGTTAGCAGTGACAGGGTAACAAGTGACGACTCGAGCAATTCTATGGCAGAGGATTCTTCAAGCGCTGACCAGACGTTTGTCTCACCTTCCAAGGTCACCAATCAAATCAACCTGCATCGACTACTGACCTTGACCTTGGCAGGGTCCTCTTCGCCAAGGTCAGCCAAGGGCAATCCACCTTTCAACCGCGAAAACCACCTAAACAGGCGACCATGAACGGTAAAGAAATGCCTTCTGTCACTGCTGGGTTTGCTAGGGAAGAAGTGATTGAAGTCTCCTCCGTTTCTCCTGAGGAAGAGGATCTTTCAAGCCCTCCTTATCTTGATGAGCACAGCTATTTTGTAAATGATACAGATGGCAGCAGCAAGCATTTGGATCGTCTTGGAGTTCAGACACCATCAGATACAGGTTTGTGAATTTTGTTTTGTTTTCCGTTTGATTCGTTTGTTCTCTGAGTTGTCCGTTGCTGGCAATGTCACCAATGTGATGTCCTTCCTGTCTGTGGGAGCTCCAACCAGGGTTCCAAAAGGTCAGACGTCCTGAAAAAGGATCTGGGAGTTCCTCGGGGATGCGAATTTTTTTTCTTCAGATTTTTGCATCCAGCTTGGAAAATTTTTGAAGGGCATTTCGCCATTTTTGGCAAGTACCTTTTCGGGGCAACAAACGTTTTTTTGGAGAAAATAAAAAAGTGGAGGTGAAAATAAAATAAAGTGCGTCGGGGTTTGGTACCTCGATTCCTCAGATTCCTGATTTTGATTGGGTGCCACAAATGATTCTCAGATTTCACCAGATCTCTCAAAATTTGGGGTGATATGGAAGAAAGTTTGTCCAAAAATGGCGATGGAGACACCTAGGCCTTTTCCTTTTTTGCAACCTTTGTACACACAGTGGCAGACAGGCAGGTCAGGTCCGATAAGGGTGTTACAAGTTCCTCCGTTTCACTGCCAGCCCAAGGAAGACCAAGGGTCAACTCTTGTTTGGCTCAGGCTCAAGGGTTTTTCTTGCATGCATTTTTCCTGCTCGAGCGTGAATCTTTACCTCAAACACCTTATTTTTTAGACAAAAATAACTTAATTTTATGATTTTCATCCGATCCGTTCCGCTCATGGTTGGTTATCAATTTCAATACCTGCCCATTTTCGACGAGTTTTTGCAAAATTTTGCTGGTTGATGTGGTGCAAGCATGATATGCCACACGTTTCTTGCGACCTTTTGTTGACCCGGTTTGGTTGATCAGTTTTTGCTCTCTCCCTCGATTTTGGCCCTCTCCTGCGATCGGTTGTCTCCTCCATGCTGGCATGCCAATTACTGCTGTGCTTGTGAGTGGGCATATTTTAGCGCATGTCTTTTCGATCTCTTGATTCCCTGCAGGTTGCAATGGTTGCATGCATGAGTGAAGTTTGCAATCGCAAATTGCATTGGCTTTTATAATTCGTGCGCCCACGTAGCATCATTTTTACCTCCGAGTATCTCATGAGCCATCTCGCAATGATCATTGATCACGGATAACATTTTGGTCGGCCCGCATGCAGTCCCTACCATGCGCTGTGTCTACGTTGACTCCAAGTCCCATTTGCCATTTTTTCGTATCTACTGGGCCACCTGGGCCACTGCTTTTCAGAATCCAGCCCAGCATGTAGCTGCTTTTGATAAGGCCCAAGCTGATCAAATCCTTTTTAAGTGGTTTTGCATTTCCGCCTTGTGATTTTATTTTAAAATCCAGCTAGAATAGGTGGGTACCTACCCACCAAGAGTTTGTGAGACCCATCAAGGAAGACTGCGGACTGCATGAGACCAAGGCATTTAACAACCTGCGAAAACTCGTCATTCACCAACCTGTCCAAAAATCTGTCCAGGGACCGTTCAACCAAGCAGCAATCGCATGATTTGGTTCCTTTTGAATGTGGAGTATCACCAGGGCAGGATTCCCATTGAATTTGGAGTGTCGCCATGACATGATTCCCATTGAATTTGATTGAGTGTCGCCAGGGCAGGATTCCCATTGAATTTGGAGTGTCGCCATGGACGCCATGACATGATTCCCATTGAATTTGATGGAGTGTCGCCAGGGCAGGATTCCCATTGAATTTGGTGTGTCGCCATGACATGATTCCCATTGAATTTGATGGAGTGTCGCCAGGGCAGGATTCCCATTGAATTTGGTGTGTCGCCATGACATGATTCCCACTGAATTTGATGGAGTGTCACCAGGTCAGGATTCCCATTGAATTTGGAGTGTCGCCATGACATGATTCCCATTGAATTTGATGGAGTGTCGCCAGGGCAGGATTCCCAATGAATTTGGAGTGTCTCCATGTCATGATTCCCATTGAATTTGGAGTGTCGCCAGGATTCCCGTGGAGTGTCTTGGCAGGATTCCCATTGAATTTGGAGTGTCTCCGTGGCATGATTCCCATTGAATTTGGGGTAACAGTTCCAAAGTACTGACTACCGCCTCATCCCCGCCTCAGCCGCCTCCTCCGCCTCATCCGCCTCATCCGTCTCAGCCGCCTCAGCCGCCTCAGCCGCCTCCTCCGCCTCAGCCTCCTCATCCGCCTCAACCGCCTCAGCATGGTCCGGCAAATCGGATGAGGCGGCTGAGGCGGATGAGGCGGCTGAGGCGGAGAAATTGTTTTTTTTAATCGCCATTTTATTTTGGTAACAGTTCCAAAGTACTGACTACCACCGCTTCCTCCGCATCCTCCGCGTCCTTCGCCTCCTCCGCATCCTCCGCTTCCGCCCCAACGCCGCTTCCTCCGCTTCATAAATGATGCGGCGGAGCCAAACATGATGCGGCGTCATTGTTTGACTTTGTTTTGTTTCATTTATTTACTTTTTGGGTTATGCGGATGCCGTTTATAGGGGGGACACAATTGCACGGCAACAAGGAAACATTTTCAGAAAAAGCTGTACTCTTAGCCGTGCAATAGTGTCCCCTCTTCGGCTCCTGCAGACGGTACAGGGTGTGCTTTTTCTCTGTCGTGCAATTGTGTACTCCTCAAACGGTTTTCTTTTGCATTTTCGTTGCAATACTTCCTGCATTATTTTTTCTTATTCTGTGCGTCTGTAATTGCGGGCCGAGCAAATCATGGGGTTTCGTCGCTTAATGAGAGATCGCGCAGGGAGATCAGGTCAGGTTTGGTCAGATTGGATAAGATAAGGTCCAGGTTGTTTCAAGTAGGCCCAAAAGGTACACTGCGCAGAGAACCCTAACCTGACCTGACCTAACCTAACCTACCGTAACCTAGCCTAACATAACCTAACGACCTAACCGAACCTAACCCAACTTAACTTAACCTATGCAAAGCGCATAACCTGTCCCAACCGACTACCCACCCTCCAGAGAAATAAGGCACACCCTGTGCCGTATGCTGGCCAAAGGGGGACACAATTGCACGGCTAAGGGTTCAGCTTTTTTCTGAAAATGTTTCCCTGTTGCCGTGCAATTGTGTCCCCCCTGTATAAATGACTTAACCCATTTTTTGTTTTACTCTTTGTTTTTTTTTCTTGATCTGTATATCTATAAAGACATTGAAAGCTGTGGAAATGTGTTGTGTACTCTTTTCTCACTCTTTTTGCTGTTTTAGTCCTACCAGTGGCCATGCTGATCTTCCACTTCGTCGATTTCTCTGATTTTGGCCAATATTCCAATTCCAGGCCTTGTTCAAAATGTGAGTCCATTCACTCTTTTTGCTGTTTTAGTCCTACCAGTGGCCATGCTGATCTTCCACTGCCAGTCGATTTCTCTGATTTTGGCCAATATTCCAATTCCAGGCCTTGTTCAACCTAACCTAACGACCTAACCGACCCTAACCCAACTTAACTTAACCTATGCAAAGCGCCTAACCTATATCCCAACCGACTACCCATCACCCTCCAGAGAAACAAGGCACACCCTGTGCCGTATGCTGGTGCCAAAGGGGGAACACAATTGCAAGGCAAAGGGTACAGCTTTTTTCTGAAAATGTTTCCCTGTTGCCGGCGTGCAATTGTGCCCCCCGTATAAATGACTTAAACCCAAAAAAAAAACAAATAAAAAAAAAACAAAACAAAAATGAATAAATAAAAAAGCAAAAAAAATGACGATTAAAAAAAACAATTTCTCCGCCTCAGCCGCCTCATCCGCCTCATCCGATTTGCCGGACCATGCTGAGGCGGATGAGGAGGCTGAGGCGGAGGAGGCGGCTGAGGCGGCTGAAACGGCTGAGGCGGATGAGGCGGAGGAGGCGGAGGAGGCGGCTGAGGCGGGGATGAGGCGGTAGTCAGTACTTTGGAACTGTTACCGAATTTGGAGTGTCGCCAGGGCCAGGGCAGGATTCCCAATGAATGCGGAGTGTCTCACCGCAGGATTCCAGTTGAATGGGGAGTGTCATCAGAGCAGTCAACACAAGTCGATTGGATGTTAATATCAGGAGACGTGCGTATGCACTGCATGTGCAACGTTTGTTCTCAACTCTTTGGCCCAATTCAATCTTGAAGAAATCCCGGCACGCGTATTTTATAAATCTATACGAATCCGGCAATGTCCCGATTTGGCGCTTGGACAAAAAGCAAAACAAAACTAACCAACCCAACCCACCATAACCTGGCCTAACTGACCTATCCTAACCTTACCAAACCCATTTTCTATGTTCAGTGTTTTCTTGCCTTTTTTGTGGCTCGGGACTTTTTCATGCGGTTAGATGGAAAAGTGCCCGATTCGTGTAGATTTATAAAATCTGCCGGGCACACTGGCAAGAAAATCAAAAACACCTTTTCATTTTCTCCTTGGGTGACCTCTTTGTTTGTGGTCTTGCGTTAAAATTTCAGTGCTTTGATCAGATTTTTGTTGACATTGTGTTACTGTGACGTCATTTGCTAAAATTGGGCTCCCATGAAATGAGAGATCCCTGGCTGCTGCGGGGTCGGGAGTGGGCAGACTAAATCCCCTCTCCATACCCACCCACACCCAGCTATGGAAGAGTAACCACTAACCAGGTGGTTTACCTGCAATTTACGGTCACGCCTGGAATCCAGAACACAATTGGCAATTGTTTTTGCTGTGGGAAAAATTGCTTGTGATGGGCGGAGGTGGGAGAGAGAGGTGAGGGTGCTTGAGAGAAGCCGTCATGGAGCATTTGCCTTCGCAAGAAACACGTGACACAACACACCGCCAAGCACTCAGAGAGAAATTTTACCAAGAATCTTGAAAAGCAGGTTGGTGGGACCGCGTTTTCTCCAAACAAGTGGGCAGTTGGTTTGGTTCGTTGGTTTTGCAAATTCTTCCAGTGCATGCGCGAGTCAGATGGGGGGAGGGGCAGGGGTCTGAAAGTTGATTATTGAGACGCAATGCAGCTGCTGCAAAGGTGAGGTTTTTGATCTTGGATTTTGGCGCGTCCCGTCTGCTTGCATAATCTTATCCGGCCAACCTCACCTGTGCACACATGCGATCCAAGTTTCATTGCGGGGGGAGGGGGGAGAAGATTCGCGAAATGCAGTCAAGCGCCAGCAAGCAGCCAGATGCAGACTTTGGACTGCCGGTCGCTGCAGAGTTTTCTTTGTTCGACCTTGAACTTGAGAATATCCTCTCTCTTTGTCTCTGCGGGCTTGGCTTGAACTACTGCCTCGCTAACTCTCTCTCTCTTTTTGGCGTCTGCCTTCTTCACTCTTCAGCCTTGCGTGGACCGCGGCACAGAACAGAGTGCAGTTGCATTTCCTGAAGGTGAACAATCGTTTCACCTTGTGAAGGTCAAGGTCGAAGCATGCTCTCTATTCTAGGTCTGGGCCAGCAGTGCTAGAATAGCTGAGCTATGGGGCCTCGCCTCATCCGCTTCTTCGCCCGGTCTGTGTGCTTTGCTTCCGTCACTGACCCTGCTTCTGCTTGCTTGCATGCTTTCTGGGGAGCAGGCAAGGAGTGCCTTCCCGACCCACACTTTTCCGGTCTCCGTAAAAGTCTGGCATGCGCTAAAACCCAGCTATCCCAGTCTGCAGCTCTATTTTCCCGCCCTTTTGATGAAACAGCCGGAATTACGAGACCAGGACAGTGGCGGCTCGTGAACTTTTTTCTGGGTGAGGCTGGTCACTTCCAATGGAAAACAATGGTAAAATGGGCCATTTGTCTGAAGTAAACAATTCAGACAAATAAACCTGTCTGTGCGAGGTGAATTAAGTGGAGTGTCCATTCAATCATCAGGAAAACGAAATCATTGCAGCTCATCCCAGAAACTCTTATTATTTTTGGTATCAAAACTTTCCTCTGCAGTGCACTTGCATCAGCAAATCCTCGTGGAGGCCAATTGAAGCAACACAAGCAAAGGCTAAACGTTCTGAAGTTATTGCAATATTCTCTTTTTATCTGCCCGGTGAAGGTCCAGCTTACGCCAGGGCTTAAAGTGGAAATAAAAAGGGGCGGGCACCCCAAAAAAATAAAAAGGAACAGCCTCCAAAAAGGGCACAAAATATCGCTGAAAAGGGACATGAGCTTCCAAAAAGGGCAACATTGCCACGGCCCATTGGCTTTATGCCTTTCATGTTTGTGCACGAATAGGCGACATTTCAGAACAAAAAAGCGGCTTTGATTTCCACCTTTGAATTTATACGAAAAATTGGTTACCAGATTTCATTGTTTTTCTTTGTTGATTTGGTATTTTTTCTTGCATCTTGAGGATCCGCGTTCTATTTCGCTAAACGTTCGGTGTGAACACCGTATTCTCCCGCTTTCCCCCTCAATTCGAGCACAGATCCTCTCGAATTGAACCAAAATACAAACAAATTGAAATTAAAAAGTCACGGATTCGTGTGCCAATTCACCACCGAAACCCGAAACGAAAACATTGCAACTCGGGCCGCCAAACATTTCGCCAAATGCCTTTACATCATGGTCACTGCGGCCTTACGTCAGCTTGTGGCGACCAAACATCCGGCGGCCTGACGTTAGCTTGTGCCGACCAAATGTCACGCGGCCATCTGTCCATGGCTGTCGGATGTCAGTGGCGGCCAGATGTCTGCGGTAGCCAATTGTCCATCAGCCAGATAGCCGCGGCGGTTGTTTTCACGGCTGCCATAGTGTCCGTCGGCCAGATGTCCACGGCGGCCGAGTGTCTGCCGGTCAGATTTCCAGCGGCCAAGTGTCCATAAACCGAACAGAGAACCCTGCATGATGATTCAGCGATGAAGATCGAAAACAGATGATGGACTGAGAGCATGACCCTGGCCGTGGGGAGGGAGTTCAAGTCAAGAAAAAATTTGCTCCCGAGAACAATTTCAAATTCTTCAATTGCTCACTCCACCTGGTGTGTTCATGAAAAAGTGGCAGGTCCAAAAATTTCCTGCTCCATCTAACGACCCAGGGAAGATATTAAGAGACCGACCACAGCGGCTCAAAAAAACGAAAACCAAATACCTACCAACCAATTGAAAAGAGGAGGCAGGCTGGCATCCTGACCTTTGATTCTCGAATGAATAGTTCAACTCAAACGTGTAGGCCAGATGCATGGGAATGGCTGGGAGGGCAAAAAGGCAATACTTCGGTTCTCCCTTGCAACAACAGCACGTTTAAACCGTTCATTGAAATTGACCTTTGATCTCGGTTGATTGAGTTGTTTGGAATATCCGCGCGGCGAAGGGTGCATCTGAGCCGCGGGTAGCCCAGCTGGCTGCCAGCAGAATTCGATTGTCCGATTTTTGAATTTGACAGCAGAGAACAGACATGTCAATGAGGTCAGGTATGCTGTATGCCGTTCTTTTGCAGCCTCCAGTTGGTCTTTCCTGCAATCACGAAAATCTGACATTCCTGAGGCTGATTCATGGCGAATACAATGATTTGCAGCAATTTTATTTTGAAGCACAATTTCACCAAATTCGAGAGAGCCTGGGATCCATGCCGCCAGGAGAGAAAAAGTCCAGGTGCTGACCTCTGATTATTTTTTTGATGGGGGCACGCAAGGGCACTGCAGCAGAAACCGGAGGGCACGCTGGACGTGAAAAAGGGCGGGCATGGCGTGCCCCTGCCCAAAAGGATGGCGGGCACTGCGTGCCCTTGCGTGCCCCCCCACTTTAAGCCCTGGCTTACGCGTCTCAAAGATGAAAGAATATCATCCATTCACCACATTTTTTTATGATATCCTTGGAGATTTTCCAACCAACGAATGTTCCAGCCGAGCATTTGAAATTCTGCGCAATAAACACACACGAATGTCCCTTGTGAATGGGATCAGCACCAATAGGCATACTATAGCAACTCTGCCATTTCGAATTTACCTGCGATTGCCTTCTCGAATTCTCACCGCACAAATTTTCCTGCGAGATTTTGCAGCCTGCTTCGGAATTTTGATTTTCGAAAATGGTTGCCGTTTGAGGTGGGGCAATCTGCAAACAACCACAAAATGTTCCATTCATGCTCCAAAGAAAAGTCTGTGATGGCGTACTCTCATCTTTGTGCCCCAGACATTAGCCAAACTTCAAAGCCAATGAAGAATTTTTCCACTTTTACTCCATCAAGTTCATTTTCCCCACGTAATTGGGCGTATGTCAGAAAACTTTTGAAATTGCTTCCCTATTATTCTTCCCGAGTCTTCAAAGCCCAAATTTTTCCAAAATCGATGTGAACTTTTTGAGAAACAGCGAAAAACAACTGTTTCGCAAAGTCAAAGGAATGGGATTTTAATCCGCAAATATCCAGGCGTTGGCCCGGTTTTGCCACACTCAAAGTGTCCAGAGGCCTCCGCAGAAAGATGTTGACTTTGCCCAGTGAGGAATTGTTGGCTCTCCATTTTCAAATCTCACTGGTTGAGAACCTGCTCTGGAACAGTATCCACAAAGAGGAAGCATCTTTTTCCCTTGGTGAGGCAAATTCAAATGAGCCTCACTGGGCTGCATTTGAGGGCAACAATACGTGTGTGGACCTCTCCCCAAACGCTCACATTGAACTATTTGGGCGAGTGAGGTTGAATGAATCCAGAGGCCAGCGTCGGTCCAGCCGCACCAGTGTTGTTTGATTGCACAAATGGAAGCCCGCCGTGCCGCGAAGCAGGGTTGTGGCAGTACGTACAGGTTCTTTCTCGAAAATATGACGCGATAATGGAGTGGATGCAAATTTTCGCGATGGAAGACTTGCAAAATTTACTCGTTTTGTGACGTAAAAAGAATATATATTTGTCTGCTGTTCGACACAAAAACACAATTATGAAGAACTCCTTGAATTGAGTTGTTTCACTTCCAAAATGAGCAGTGAGGCTCAGCCTCGCTTGCCTCACCTGACGAGCCGCCGCTGGACCAGGACACGAGCCTTTCAAATTACGCCAAAGGGTTTCCTGGTCTCGTGACTCGTGCAGCGTGCGTGGGTTGGCCCGGCTTTGACTTGACTCGAAGAGCCCCAAGCAGCTTTTCTCTGGTTTGCGGAACCTCTTCCCGCTTCCAAGGAGAGCTTTTTTCCTTGTGGCGTTGCCTTAACTACCGCTGAACAGCCCTTTCAGCTTGCAATGATTTTTGTCATCTCTGCTTTTGTTTTTACTCTGTTGGCCTTGTTTTCAAATGGCTTTGCACTGGACTCTTTTTGCTGGTGTAATCAGGGTTTTGCAACAACTAATCCATGCCTGTCTCTGTGGCTGAGAAAGAAGCTTTTCTGGTTGGGCAGTGGAGGTAAAATCATTGAGCAAAAATACATTGGACCATATGGGAAGCCATAAAAGCAAGCACGTCCAATTGCATTCCGTTCGGCGTTGAATGTGCCGACTGCCGCCCAGGTGCTCGTTCTTGACAGCAATTTTCTGAAAACAAAAAACAAACGGGAACGATTGAAAGTTTACAGAAAAAAAGCGAGAAAGATTCCAGCAGCGAACATGAATTTCCGAAGAAATCCATCCTGGCAACTCTTTACTCTTGTTTCTCAGGTAGGTACTGTTGTGAATGAAATTGCCTTCCCTTGCGATTTGACGATTGTTCCTCAATGCAAAAAAACTTTAATTTCTACTTCTGCGATTTTCCATAAAAAAAAACCTATTCCGTGGGGTGATCCAGTGCGGATTAGCGCTAATCCGAGGTTGCGAATTAAATTTTCGACATTTACTTCAATGTAAAAAACTTACTCTGCAATCTAGGTTCGCGCTGATCCGCACCGGATCACCCCACGGATTGTTAAGCAATATTTTTCATTTTCCCGTTTTCACTTAACTCCTTTAAATTTGTCCAAGGCGAATGAAGCTCAATTTTATAGGTACTACCTGTACACACATGGTTCACAGCTGTTTAGATGCCCACGAGAACACAGCAATCTCCCCTGTGGGAGATGGGGGAGATTGTTGCTTGCGGCAGGTTGTTTTGCTGGTCATGAAAAACGACAAAATGCCACCTGCAGGGATCAGGGAACGTTCGATTTGTGGGGGATGATACTTTTCCTTTTCAACCTTGGTGGAGGGTGGAAGTGGAAGGTGGGGGTGGAGGAGGAAGTTCTCCAGAACCGGATGCTGATTTGGTCTTCATCATTCATCAATCCTTGGATTGTTTTGTGCTTTGAACAAAGTCAAAGACAATCAGCGCTGGCCAAACAAAAGTTTCCGGTCGGTTGAGGAAGGCATCCGTTCAACGAAACAAGTGTGTGTCAGAGTCAAGATATTTGGCCCATTAAGTTGAGCAAATATTGTCATTTGTCTTGCCTTCTTGTTTGTCATGTTTGTTTGGCTTTGGTTGCCGTCTTTCTTTGCGTCTTTGGCGGCGTTTTGGTTTGACGCACAGACACCAAGATGTGCAGGCGGCAGTGGCCGATGCAGAAATGAAAGAAAAGTCGGAGAAGAGGGAAAATTATCTGATCTTTTTCAAAGAAACAGCTTTTGAATTTCCCGATTTCCGGCATGGCCTGGTGTTTTAGTTGCCCACCTAATTTGCTTTCGTTCAGACAGTGAACAGTTCCCGGTGGGCGGTGGCGAGTTTATAAATGTCATCGCAACAATTTGGAAGGCTGGCAGGTGCTCCCAGCGAGCATTTTTCCGAGATGGAAATGGATTAGGTCACAGATGGAAACTTTTTTGCTCATCAATTTTTTTGTTGTGAATCTTGGGCCCCAATCGAGCCTCCTTGCATAAAACGCTCTCTGCCACCAAAAGTTGCGGTAGATTTTGTAAAATCGCTTCCCTGGTCTTCATTTTCAGCTCACGCCGGTCGCGATTTCGGGTCGATATCTCAGAAAGCTATCGGAGGATTCTTCTGTGGAGTCGAGGAAACGTGCGATTTTTCACCTTGATCGGACGAAATTTTCCCCTCGCGGCGCCAATAAATGCATGTGGGATCAGAAGTACCTTTGGTCAGGACAGCTTTATTTAATAAAATCCGCAAGTGACGTCAGCAAACTTGGCCCACTCACATTGGACAGGACAGGTCTTTGGAACCGTTGCTTCATTTTGTGCTATGATTGGCTCAGGTATTCCAAATGGGGCATACAGATTGCCCATGCATATGTACAGGTATTAACGATAAAATTGAGCCCTATACGGAAGGTATGCACTCCCATTCAAGCAATGCGTTGTTGCCTAGCAACCCCCGTAATTTTGAATCAAAACAACTCACACCGTCTGAAAACTTCTGGGGTTGCTAGGCAACAACACATTGCTTGAACGGGAGCCCATTCCTTCCGTATAGGGCTCAATTTTATCGTTAATACCTATACATATTGAAATCCAGGCCTCCTGTTTTTTTGCCTTGTCATTCAGTTTGTGAGCGTTTTCTGCGCTTGATTAATGTGGTGGTGCCTGCCACAACGCAAGGTAATCGACGAATATGGCCTACCGGATTTGGTGGGTGCTATCTAACTTAACCTCTTCTAAGTTCTAACCAAACCTAACCTAACCCAAACCCAACCCTTTGAGGGTATGTTAGGTTGGGTTTTATTCGCCCGTTCGTGGACCCACCAAATCTGGTGGGCCGCATATTCGTCGATTACCCAACGCAAGAGGTGACACCGTTTGGTGACACTCGCATTCATTTTGGGATTCTTCGTGTGCCACATGTGTCATGTCATGAGATGAGATGAGAGGCAATAATTCGTCATCTATTTCAGGACGAAAACCGCCTTCATTTGTGCACATGTGCATCGTGACCCTGTCTTCCCCCACCTCCCCGACCCCCTTCACCCAGGGCAGTTGGGGGGCGGGAAAATTTGGTGTTGCGGGTGTGGCGTGGGTGTGGTGGTAGTCAGGGATATGGAAGTTTAACCCTTTTTTATTTGTTCCCATAGCAGAGGTGTGTGTGGGTGACGTGACACGAAAAGTGTCGGATCACTGTTCTTTTTTATCGATTCAAAAGGAGTGTGGAATCACCAGACACGCGATCTGGAAATAAATCGAAATTTGGCATTTTCATGGAGTTGGTCTTGGTTGCACGAACATACAGGGCTTTCCAAAAGTTTCTCTGCTATGCCTCATGACGAGAAAGAAGTGCACGACAGTTTTCAGGCCCCAATACCGTTTGCCTTTTTGCGTGTCACCCCAATTCGTCTAAAATAAATTTTAGACGAATTGAGCTGCGGGTGGGGTTTTTTGCAATTGAGCAGACTGGCAGATCGTGTTGCCTTGTTTTGCAGGAATTGAACCAGACGTTGGAAGGAATTGAACCAGGTTAGAGGTTAGGTTAGGTTAAATATAGGTTAGTTCAGTTTGGCGAAGCAAAGCTCAGTTCTCTTTCTCTGGAATTTATAGGAATCGGGGCAGATGGATGACTCAAGAAAAAGGCAATTTTAAACGAATTGGATTTCAGACGAATTGGGTTTTAGACGAATTGGGTTTTAGACGAATTCGGTTTTAGACGAATTGGGGATGAACCCCTTTTAGGGGGGTCGTCCTTCTTCAAATCCGTGTTCAGTCGGTGCTTCTGATTGGACACCTCTTTTCACAAGACAGCACAATCTGGACCCGAGTGTTCTCGTGAATACAGCGCATCAGGGGCATCATTTCGGGGGGAAGGAGGGTTGGGGGCGACTGCCCCTGACGAAAATGCCGCAGCCATAGGTACGCTTGCCCCTCCTGGCACATGATTTGACCCACGCTGATGGGAAATTTGACCTCCGTAACACGAATTTTTCACCCAGAATAAATCCCAAGTAAAAATGAACCCTAAATTTCGCAGTTTCTGGGGGCTCGGCCTCCCAGACCCCCCATCTGGGTTGTTCCCAGATCCTTGAGAAATGGAGCGTGTCTCCTTGCGAACCAAGGCTGACGTCCCTGCAGCCAATTCCACCCAAACGACTGACGAGCCAAGAATGCTCCAAAGTGTGCGAAAGGTGGAAAATGAATTCAAAAACTGAAAAAAAGCCGATTGAAAACTGTCAAATCAGCATAGAAATCAAGGTTTTCCAGCATGCTTGGAATGCCGGGTGTGTGAGTCAAATGAAGCATTTTCATTTGGCAAGTGTGTCAGGAGACTTTTTTTGAGAAGCGTGTGTTTGTCTGGGCACAAAGCAGGCATCCTTTCTCATGCCTCTCACATCCTGTGTGCTCTTTTCATGCAGGATATGCTGTTCGCCTATCTCCCACAGTGATCCCAGACCAACCAGATCCAGGGACACAAGACCGGGCCAGATCGAGTTGCAGGTGTGAAAGCGATTTGTAATTACCTATTTTGGTTGCCGTGCTGTGTAAAACCGCTATAAAAATAGACCCCCACGACGCCCACCCACCCCTCCCCGAAACAGGCTCGCAAATAATCTGCAAAACGATCGTGTTTCGTTCGCCTTTTTACAAATTGGCGTTGTGCATGTGTAACCGCCTCCGCTTACCGTGCTGGCGTGCTGGCTGCTGCCGCCAAATCGGTGTTGGTTCTCATGTTTAGCCTAACTTAGCCTGGCTAAGCCTAACCGCCCAACAGGCCAACTGGCGTGAGAGATCCCCCTTCATTTCGACAAATCATGCAAGCCTGCAATAATTGAGCACTGAATCAAGTCTTTTTCTGCGTGGCGCGATTTGTGAGGCGTTCGTCATCACCATCAGTCATCATTATCTGCAATGTTATTATCCATGTTATCTGCATCATTCGGATGTTGTAAACTCAACACCGATTCCGCAAACTTGGCGCCAATGTTCTGATGCTTTTTGGCTCTGCCATTCTGCCAAGCTGGTCCAAAAGGGGCCTCGTCCGGTGATGGCCTGACCTGACAGGCCTTTGAAATTGACAGATGGAAAAGGAGATGACGGAAACCGCTTTCTGCATTGTTGTCATGAAGAATTTATTTCGGTATCACTTCGGAATGCCTGACTGCATGTGTATTCGGCAATTTTCCGGACGTGTCGTATTCCTTTAAATCAAACCAAACCTGACCTTACCTCTACCCGCCTACTGCACCGACCAAACCAACCACATTATCCGAATCTTTTTGGCAAAGGTCGGAGAGGTTAGGTCAGGTTTGGTTAGCTTGAATTGCGAATGAGGAATACCGTACCTGCGTCCGGGAAATAGCCGATTCCACATGTGGTCAGGTGTTCCGACAAGAGTTACCTTATTTTTCATTTCTTGGACAATGACTTTGTGTCAGGTGTGGTTGCCAATGATCTTTTCTCTTCTTTGACGACTTTTCGACCACGTCATTTCCACAGCTCGTCTTGTCTCAGAAATGCCGACTTGAACACTTTTTTGTCTCGTCATATCGCAAAATTAGAGTTTGAATTTTCTTCGCCTGCTTCAAGGGTTGCTTCAACGATTGCTGCTTCAAGGATTGGTGTCCCACCTGATCCGAAAAAAGTGCCTCAAGGTCGATATTTCTGGGGTGACACATGCGAGCTGTGGATATGAAGCCGTGCTGAACAACTGACGCTCCAAGAAGAATTGTCATGGTCGAATAATGGTCGTCAAAGAAGAGATCGCCAATTATTCATTTTTCTGTTTTTTTTTTTGCTTTGCTTTTTGCCAGCCCACATGAGACAATAATTGGCCCCGAAACGGAACAGATTTCCAGTTGGAACTTTTGCCAGCATCTCGACAGTCGCAAGTTTTGCATGCATGGGCAAAGTAATTCCGTCGCCATTAGTTCAGTCAATGTTGCATGGTCAAGATGCGAGTTCTCTTGTCCATCTTGTCAAAAGCTTTTTTCACCACACGTTGCAAAACTGGCATTTCCTCGACTTTTGCGAAAAATTAGCTGCCCGAAGCCTGATCCCCCATCTCCAGCCCCAGATTTCATGGTTCTGCCTGCTGTGCGCACACCTGTGCCGACAAAACAGGGGCCACCCATCCACTGGAACAGCCGAATGACACGGGTATCGTCGACACCACGTGACGCAACGGAGCAGAGACTTGCTTCAGACGTTGATAAAGGCGCGCAATGAACATTGCATTTTTGTTCTGTGCCAAGCTGCTGGCACGCGTTGGCAGTTTCCACCGAGAGTGTGAAGGTGGGCCCATGCCATCAAGCCTGACTGGCGGTGGGGTGGCGTCGGGGAGGTCGGTCTGCAGGCATTGTTAAAATGGCGTCGCAGCAGGTTGTGCAGCCAGACTGAAAGGAGCAAAAAGGCGGTTTCCAGCGACAGACAGACACCAGAAATAAACGCTGTTTCATTTTATTTCATTCCGCATTCGCGTTGTGCCATTCTGTCCCACATGCTGCGCTGCAGACTTGACAGACAGAACCAGACAGACAGAAACGCCGCGAAAAGCAACTGGCAGTGGCAAGCAAGCAAGCAACTGAAAAAGCCTTCAGCCTACCTTTTTTGCCTGCTTCTGCTGAACAAGCCACCCAATGTTTGCCTTTCTGACAAAGTTTGCCAGCATTTTGCATTGTTGCCTCACATCATGCATTCACCGGCTTTCTTTTTTGCCTTTTTGAATCACTTGCCAAATTATTTTTTTTTTTCAAATTTTCATGTGAAGAACTGCAGAACCTTACATTGTATTTTCAGCTATTTTTTGTCTTGTCTGCAGGTTTTTTGTCTTTTTGTTGTTGGGCAATTGAAGGTGCCCTGCTGTGGCGTAAATGAAATGTAGGTGTCTGGTTCATTGTCCAACGGTCCCACCTTGCATTTGCAAGAAGGGGCAGGACAGCCCAATTTCGTGGGCGGGACCGTCCCACTTTTCGATTTTTTGAATTTCCTGCAATTTTCTGAATTGGCTCAAGATAGGTCGGGACAGAAAAGGGCAGGTTCAGAGGACAGGATTGGTCGTGAGAATGAGTAAGGTACATAGAAATGTTGGAATTGTTAGGTCGTCGGGTCATTTTGCAAACAGGGATCCATCCTTTTGGTATTTTTTCTGCCAAGGATCAGTCCCAGCATGTCGCCATCTT
Source organism: Sinentomon sp. SZTP_YWyxl (assembly GCA_030068105.1). Taxonomy (NCBI): domain Eukaryota; kingdom Metazoa; phylum Arthropoda; class Protura; order Sinentomata; family Sinentomidae; genus Sinentomon; species Sinentomon sp. SZTP_YWyxl. The sequence goes on from JASGXE010003771.1 coordinate 39,519, forward strand.
TGTGGGATGCTCAAGAGATCCCAAATCAAAATCCAAAGCTCTCAAAACCGTTGTCCAAATTCGCGTGTTCGGATATTTTTCAGCTCTGCAAAGGGGGGCCGTCGGCACGCCGCGGGATGCGGCAGAGCCCCCCAACAGGATGGGGATGGGCCCCAGACACCTTTGGCAGGTGTCTGGGGGACGGTGACCCCCCAGAAGTCGGAAGAATTGTGGCATTTCTGCTTTCATTTCTTGCGCAATTTGCTCTGCACTCCGTGTGTATCATGCAATGCATGCAAGCCAGGGGCTCCGTCTGCACTGTTCTATCCGTTAACGTACAAATGGTCGGGGATTCGAAAGATCGTTGTTCAAAACGTCGCATATAAATGTCGCCGACCAAATTGGTCGCGCGATCAAAAGGTCGCCGATGATCGCGATATGGAAAGTTGCGGTGGATGAAGTGGATGCGGTGGTGGACAGGTCTTTGGAACTGTTGCCGATCGGTGACCATTTGACTGGGGACTGTTTGATCGGCGACCATTTGAACCATGACATTTTGATCGGTCCCCTTCCATCGTACCATCCGCACCCATTGGAGTGTTGAAACGCTGCGCAGGTGTCCCATTTCGCTCGAGAACGAAACGCAGGTGTCCCATTTCGCTCGAGAACAAAAACCATCGACGGTTGCGAAATGACCTCTTCCCGCAGTGCGCATTCATTCTTTCGTCTTCGCTGGCGCTTTTTTCTTGACTTGACAGTCATTCCTGGTTTCGTCTCGTTCGTTGGCACATTTCAGCCTGTGATTTCAGCCAAAGAAGCCAACCGAGGTCAGTCAACTGCTAATGGCATTTCAGCAACCCCTCACTCGGCCCCTGCAGGCGGCAGGTCCCTCCCGTCTGTTCTGTGCTGGAGAGAATGACTCAAGACGTGGATGGATGGGTTGGGGTGTGTCTGCAGTTCACTGTGGCAAAAAGAACAGAAAAAGACAGTGTTTGTCTTTGCATCAGGTCATGTCATCAACAATGGCACTGGCAGGGAGGGGAGGGGTCCTCCCTTGTCTTGCGGCCGCCTTTGTTGGCTCGGGAAAGCTGTTTTCGTTGCGGCTGTTGCAATTCTCTGCTGCGGGATCTGCCCTTCTCACCTGCATTCTCACTCACTCGTGTTCTGATGAGGCGGAGAAATCCGGTTTGAGACTTTCTGCATCATTTTGTCGATGTCGCATCCGTGGGTGGGTGTCTGTCTTTCTCGGTGTCTTTCTTTGCCATTCTGCGGGCTCTCTGCAAATTTGGCCTGTTTGGGCGGATTGCTGGATGGGGATGGCACTCATTTCGGTTGAAACTGTCCAATCATCAGCTGCATTTTGGCTTTGATGACAGAGAGCGTTTTGTGCAAGAATGCTCTATTGGGGCCCTGCACTCGCAAGCAAAATTCTTTTTTCTTTCTTGCCTAAAGCTATCTGAACCGAACCTGACCAAACCTTGCCCCCTCTGGGAAAAAACAATGCTCGCTGGGGGCCCCGGCCTGTTCTCTGAAGTCGTGGCACGCTTTGCAAACTGGTTTCCGGGATGTACACGTTTTGCCTTTCCTTTCAAAAAAATAAAAGCAGACCAAACATGACCTTTCCCCAAACCTCTCCTTTGTGTTGTGCATTTCACATCCCTTCGAATTTGACCCAAGGTGTGAGTACCCTCCCTACAAGTTGTACAATTCGTCTATGGTTGCACCCCTACTGATGTCAGGATTCACCAAAATGCCCCCTCCAAGCCCGAGTTGCTCAAGAGCCTGGCACCACAGGAATCGGATTACCTATCCATTTTCCATTCAAGAATTCTGGCAGATCCAGATCTTTTCGTCTTGTGCAATGCATTGACGGAGGCTGAATGTTGAGAAAGTCGTCCCTGCTGTTGTCTTATCTTCTTTCAGCGTCAAAAAAAGGGTGGGGGCATCTTTTCCCGTCCACATACACGAAAAACTCATCCGGCATCGCCTCTTGCGCAATCGTGCTTGAGTGTTTCGTTGCTTCATCAATGGCTCTCCTGATTGCTGTGTGGATGGTTCTCGCTTTCCGTTGTTTTTTTTTTGCTTTTGTTTTTCCTGGGAATTGTTCTTCCTCCCCATGCTGACCCACCTTCCTTGTCCTCCACCCGAAGTCCCCGACACCCGTGCGCTAGGCCAGCCTGCCTGGTTGAAAGTGAAGGCGCAACTGCAGCTCTTTCCTGTGAAATTGTCCACTTTTGCTCTCAAACGAGTAAATTTGTTTCTCTCTGTCACACTCTGTCTTGAATGCAGGGATTAAATTCTGAAATTGGAAGTGGTGGTTCGCTTGTAAACAGGCACTTTGCAAGGTGACAGTTCGGAATACCTGCCGACATTGAACTGAACAAGTTATCACCATTGCTCTCTGGTATACTTAAAGCTAACTAAACCAACCTAACCTGACCGAACCCAACCGAACCTGTCCCAACACACCTATCCCAACCTATCCTACCCGACCAACATCGTCCTCATCTTCCTATCCCATTTTGGCCACTTGAGCGTGTGTGAAAACTCGTCCAGTTCAGCATTTTTCAGATGTAGGCAGGTATTCCGAACTGCAACCCTTTGGGCAGCAATTGGTGCTGCTTTCCAGGTGGCATGCTGAGCCTCTGCTGCGAAAAGAAGTTGTGAAGTACGCGTGTAGTACCCTGTCAATTCTAATTGCCAACTGATGCAATGCCAGGTCGTCATCCATTGCTTTCAAAATCGTCATTGCATCAATGCCGTTGTTCTGCTTTGTGCTGTTTCCGGTGTGAGCAGGGAATTCTGTACAATGCCCACAGCACTGGACAATTTCAAAGAAATCAGCTTGCTTTACATGCATGCAGGTATCATTGAGAAAAGTTTCAGAGCTGCCAATGACACATGAAAGCTTGGAGGACATCAGCATGGAGTCTTCTTGAATTCAGTTAGGCTCCTACCTGTCCCATATTTCGCATGTTGCGACATCACGACTCTGGGGGCAGCAAGCAGTGCTGCATGGCTGCATCCAGGGGAGCCATCGCGGAATCCCACCCATCAACTCTTGACAGAGTTGCTGCAACTACGAGACTTGGCTCCGGAGTTGAAATTCCTTTCCAGTTTGGCTCTGCGTCAAAAATCGTCTTCTCCCTGGCTGCTGGTCGCGGTGGGCGGGTGCCTGGGTGTGTTCTGGAAGTGCAGATACTGGCATTTTCCATTCCCCCGTTCTCTGAATCACGAGAAAATGTCCCCACAGGGCATCCGCCCTGTCATCCGGTTCCCCTGGTCAGGAAACCCACCTGCCTGCCACCAATTCATCGACACCATTATTCAAGTCAAAGAAAGGACTTGAAAGTTCAAAAGCAACACAGTCGCTCCGACTGTGTTGCTTTTGGAGTGAGAGACTTTTGAACATTTTCTGGGGTGCGTGTTTACAAACCCCAGCCGAAAAGCGAGATTACTGACTTTGACGCGTCTCACTGGATGCCGCGGAGCGAGAAGGCGGGTTGTTCTGCCCAGAAATAGGGCTCGCCATTCATCTTGCGAGTGGATTCATTCATTCATGTGTGATTAAGTTTGGGTATGTTTGGTTAGGTTAGGGTTGGTTTGGTCAGGCTTAACCCATGCACTCGCTAACATTGGGCCACTTCGTTAAACGCGTGAGTTATGTGTCTTTGCCCGTGGCTTTTTCCACGTTTTTTAAATGAGAAAAAGCCGAAGATAAAGAAAACTCGCGTTTAACGAAACGGCCCATTACCTGCCTGGATATATTTTTGCCCAAGTGTTGGATTGGAATATGCAGCACAGGCAAAAAGTCTGGAAGAAGAAAAACAAATTGAACCAGAAGAAATGAAAAACGGAAGTTCACCTGAAAATTCAAGTGGTGGACAATACCTCCGCAAATATCAGCAGTGCCGTCTGTCACAAGTGGAACATTTCATGCGATCCATTTGGCAGGTCATTTTGTTTTTGATAGGTACTTTCCCAATTTCATGCAGTAGCAGAATAAATTCAATTCAGTTTGGCTCGGACAATGGTTTCTTCAGTTCGGCACCGCATTGGCAAAGAACACCCAGATTTCGATTCGTTTTTGCTGCTTTTCCATTATTTCTAACTTAATTTGGACTGCGGCCTTGGGCTGGTCTTTAACTTTGATTGGTCTTTTAACTTTGACTGGTCTTTAACTTGGGCTGGTCAATAAATGGCCTGGTGTTTAATTAATTGAGCTATGGTCTTTAACTTGGACTGGGCTAGGGGCTGGTTTTTAATTTGCGCTATGGTTTTTAACGGGACTGGTCTTTAAGTTGTGCTATTGCGCTTTGGTCTTTAACTTGGGCTGATTTTAACTTTAAAACTTGGGCTGATCTTTAATTTGGGCTGGACTTCAACTTATTGGGATGGTCTTTCAAAACGTGGGCTGGTCTTTTGGGATGGTCTTTCAAAACGTGGGCTGGTCTTTTGCTTGGACTGGTCTAAAACTTCGACTGGTCTAA
>JASGXE010003772.1:0-27145 GCA_030068105.1 Sinentomon sp. SZTP_YWyxl
TGCAATCTCAACTGGGAAATATCAACAATCAAGCATTCATTGTATGTATGCCCTGACACCGTCATATTTCCGTAGAAATTTCTAGTTGCAAAAACGGTAGATACTTGCATGTCATTGATTTTCCAATTTAAAGTTCGCTAGTTGAATTTATAAGATTTAAGGATGAACATCCGGCTATTTCATTGCGCAACAGTTGAACACCGCTCTCTAATGTCAGTGTTATTGCTGGCATTGCACGGAAATAACCTGGTGCGAGGCTATAAATATTAATTTCTTTACTCTCCCACAATCTTCAGTTCGTGCGGCCCATCACCACCCAGAGAGATACTATTGACAGATTCTATCAGCAACATGCATTGTCGTCCCATCTCTATCTGATAGCACTAAACATTATGCAAGAGTCGCAACTGACCGATCAGTGCTCGGTATCTTCCAAATGTAGGCGTGGCTTAATTTCGTATAGCCAATAAGATGACAGTCATTTCAAAAATATCCTATCTCTCCTTTTTTATAAATTATCGCTGCAATTGAATATTGCATTGCACTTGATTGCACGTGATTGCACTTCTCCGCGTGCTGCGCGTATCAGGCCAAATATTGGGACAAAGTTGAGTGCCTCAATCCAATGTTGAGCAAGCATGTCCAATGTCATGCCTCAATCCAATGTCATGCAAAGTTGAGTGTCTCAAAGTTGAGTGCCTCAATCCGTCACCCATGTGGGGCCCATGTGGGCCCCACATGGGTGACAGATTGAGTTTTCACAAAAATCATGGAACGCAATTTTGCTATTTCGAGTGTTCCCGATTTCAGTAATTCCGATATGTAGACGGCATTTAACTTCGCCCAAATGTGATTTATGCTTCCGACGACATTCGACTTGCATTGAGACGATGTGCCGACATTCCATGTGCTAAAGTTCTTCTCCATTTCTTTGAGAACGACTTTTATTTGACACACCCGGTTTTCAAAAATAGACATATATCGGGTTGTGTACAGTAAAGCCGAGAAAATACGGGTCGCTGGACAAAATAATGAAAACGAATGTAATCCAAGTGGATGGGAGTTATTTTACTTCCTTGTTATGATCTGAAAATACATTTTCATTTGACTGTTTTTCGCCATGCAAGCGTTTTTGTTCAAGAATAGCGCTGTTTATTTTTTGTCACCATCTGTCGTGAAAATTATGAACTACATGGATTAGCCCCATGCGGGAATTTCACATGGGGCCAATGTCACTCCACCGTGTGGGCCCCATATGGCTCACCCCACACGATGTCAAAAACGCATATGGGCACCATGTGGGTTCCGCTGCATGGGGCCCATGTGAATATTTTGCATGGGGCCCACATGGAAAAACCATGCCGACAGGCCCTCACAACTGTCCTACATGGGTTCCCTATGTGCCCCATATGGTATGTGGAAGTGGTAAAATCACCCCACATGACGCCCCGAATCACCACATGGGCCCCATGTGGGTCCCGTCCTGGGCCCACATGACTGTGCCGCTTGGGTAGTTGCGCATTATTGACATAATCGAATACATCAGCGATGTTGACAAAATGCTCTGGTCAGGAAATGTTTGCAAATTACCATGTCATTTCTAACATCTAAATAACCCTTATAATCTAATGTAAAATAAGTAATTTCAAAACAAGATGAACAAATTATATTGATCCCGACCTAAAAATGCTAAATGGTGTGGAGTAGATTAAAATTTATCTTCGTCATTGAATTCCTTGATTGGGTTTACTTTCGAATTCAGTTTGTAGTTAATTGAAAAAAGGTAAATGGCGGTTATATTAAAATTCAGGTAGCCTAACCGACAAGGAAATTCTATCGTTTGATTAATATAGCACAAAACACGAGAAAACACAAGACATCGATTGACAAATGAGCGCGAAACATTGGTTAAATTTGAAGTTCTGAGATAAATCTCATTCTCTTCCTTTTAAAATTTCAACCGCAAGACAAAAACACACGACAAAACACCACTACCAATGCGAATATCATTATATGTTAACATAGAACACTGATTTAGTTGAAATAATATCTCAATCCTGGTCAGACAGGCCAGGATTGAGGGTTTAGATCACTAACACAAGACAACACCACTGGACATAGATTTGCACCAAATATGATGTACAAAATGAAAACATCGATTTTGTTGAAAGCTTGAACTTGAATTCTATTCCCACTCATCATTGCTGTCATTGTCTGACTCGAAACCAACATATTCATCTTCGATTATACTGTACTCGGGTTTACAGGATGAACGCTGCACTATTAGATTTGGAATATCCTTGTGTCCGTACTGTAGAGTATCAATTCCATCGTTGAGTACGAATCATTTGTTGTCTGACGAGGAAAGTGCAATTTTTCTGCACTTTATGGTCTCGCTCTTCAATAAAACCATGTCCAGACGCTTATTTTCTTGGATGAACAGAGATTGATTGTAATCATCATGACTGATATCATTTTCCACAACAGCTTTACCAGTACTTTTACAAACATTTTTGCTGGTTGTCGCGTCCACGAATAGCATACTGTAAAGCTTGGGCAGCAATACAATAAACTGTCTAATGCCTTGTCCGTTGGTTTCGGCTTTCATCTTACCAGGAATTTTCTTGTTCACGTCCGATTGAAGGAAGTGGCCCGTCGTATAATCACTATATCGAATCTCTCCAAGTCCTCGAGCATGTCCTCATAGTCATCTTTTGTTTTGACCTCGACGAGTAAACTGTCGGTGTCCGTCATTCCGAGGGTGACACCGTCGTTGCGGTACTTTGATATCAGGTAACAATAGAAGATATCGTAGACTGTGATAATTGCCAAGTCCAAAGTGGCCATGCCGCAGTAGATCGGAAGCAAAAGTTTCAAAACTGGTTTCACTTTGAACACTTTGATGAGATCATGACTGTACTTTATGAAGTATTTGAAAGTGGGAGCGGCAGCTCTGCGAAAGAATGCCTTCTCGTTTCCAACAAATTCATTTATCTCATATCGTCGATATTGCTGCAGAGTCTTCCAAACACCGAACTGTTCATCAGTTTGAAAAATCCTTTGCTGAACGAACTTGTTGCTTCCTTGCGATTTTGAGAGTTGAAATCGATGAATGGCTTCATCCATTTAATCTGCAGAAACAGCAAGACGCAGTGAATTTTGGTGAGTTTCATTCCGAGTGACAGGTAAAATTTCAAGGTACGGTGATGCAGCACGCATTTATGTTTTGGTTCAAGTGTGCAGAGAAGTTTCTTCACATTACTTCCACCTGAGCCCGTACCCAACTTGCAAGCGAGCTGTTTCGAATAAGGGGAGAGTTGGTCCTTTTTGACACTGCTTGACGGGACACAGTTGAAAGTCTGAGTGAAGATCGTGAAGAGGCTCTGGATACTCTAAATCAACTTCGAAGATGTAGCCGTTTTGACTGTCATCTTCAGTTTCGTGACGCACCAGGTCGTTGATCTCCGATTCGGAAAGAATTTAAAGTCGTGAGTGGGCAATGCTTCGCACATGGCATGGTCGTACAGGCTGTTGACATTGAAGTATTGCAGGTGAACGTTATGTATGTATACTGTTGGAGAAAGGTTTCATATGTTGGTGCTTCCTTGTTGACATAAATGTTCGATGCCTGTGCGAAACGTTTGCTGATTTGGGACACGCCGCTGCGAATACCGCTCTCGATAAAGATATGTATGTCGATACGTGAGTAGCTCTAGTCTTGCTTTGGTCATCTTTAGGCAAGCATCCCAGCTAAGCCCTGGGGCTGATAGACAGATTGTTCTGAATTGTTCGATAACGGAGGATAGGAGGATGATATCGTTGCAGATGTAAAGTTCATTATAATCCTTCAGATTATTGCACCCGAATGTCTTGAAGACTATTTGGGCATCCTGGTAGTCTGTGTTGCTGTGGTCAGTTTGAGTTAGATAGTTGAAGAATGCTGATTTGAAGGGTAATACTCTCTCATCTAATTTGATATAGCTGTCCAGATAACTGTAAGGCAATACACCATTCCTTGTAAGATGTTCCAGTTAATTCTTGTCTCTTCCATACACATCTGCCACGAACAGAAACGCTGCCAATCCACCATCAGCGCGTAAATCGTCAACTAAGGAACTCAAACTGGCAGGCATGAATGAGAAACTGTCCAGGAATACTAGATTTCCAAGCCGGAAGGAAATCAAGCTTTCTGTAGTTTTGCCAAAGACTGAGACTTTGGGTTTCCCTTCTGTGACGTACTTGCTGATACCATTGCTAAGAATGCGATGCATGTCGAAGTTGGATATGCCGTGGAAGACAACAGGAATGCGTTTGGATTTCCGATACAAACCGTTACAGAGGTTGTGTGTGATGCCACGGAATAATCAATCGCGGTGGTCGTGGTCTAGACATTTCCTTTCACCTAGTTGAAATGCTATATTGCATATGCTGCACCGATCGGCTTTGTCTTTCAACACTTGCATCTCCTGCTGTGAAATGTTGTGTTGGATTTTTATCCTGAGATCGGCAGAGATCCATTCTTCTACCTGGAGGAGACATTCCAGTAGTTTCGGAACAACGACTTTGTCCGAAGAATGAATTGTTGGTGGTTTGACCATTTCTCCAGTCATCCTTTTGATAACATAGGCAAATGAAGCTGGTACATGGATTGTTTGGACACCAGAATGGCTCGTGTCATCAGATGGGGCGCAACCCTACACTGGAATGGCCATGGTCTAAAAATCGGCGTATACAGAACGAATAGGAATTTACCGGTCATCTATGAAATTGTTTTCCGTTTTTGTCCCTGCCAGTGCGGAATATAACTCGGTCGAAAATCTGATATGAGTTCGCAATCAGACAGTCACTGTAATAAGGTACTGGGTGCACCACATTAAGACGGAATAATCGGCCTACCCGATTCAGTGTTTCGGCGGCTCAAAATGTGCTCCATCTGCAGGTACACAATCGTGGACACGCTGCGTCCCGTTCTTGTAATACATTGCTGATCATGGCAGGCGTGATGGCATTTGAGATCCTCAAAATGGCCGCCCATTCTTCTAAGTTGTTTGCGCGATCGGGTACACGTTTGATTTCAGGTGTCCCCATATGGAGACAGGTCTGGTGACCTCGGAGGCCACGACATCGGCCCTATACGGCTAATCTACCTTCCTGGAAGTTGATCATTAAGGTGTATTTGCGGGCGAAGACACTGAAGTGGGCAGGTGCGCCACCATCTTGAAGGAAGCAATAATTGGCTATTGTCTGTGGTGCCCTCTTCGGAACACTTCCTCTGAAGTAACTGCACGTACCTTTCTCCATTGAGGTTCGCCTTCAATACAAAAAAACTGGCCGATGTCTGAGTCGTTTAAAATTGCAGCCCAAACGTTAATTTTATGGATATGCTAAAGGTGTGGTTTTACTAAAACTAGTGTGAATTAGTTCTGAACCAAAACCTGTGCCAAGAACACGTTCAACAACGCAAGCAAGCAACCGGCACACCGTGTATGCGACCTGGCGAACGTTGCTACGAACGCAATGGCGGCGGGCGCGATTATTCAGGAATATCGACCAAGGCAACCCGCCTTCGCCTTCGGGTCAAACGCCGTCACGAGAAGCGGTCAACAGGTGGCTATCTGCCGCTGAGCATGCCGCAATTTAAACACACATTTCGCTTCACATTAGAGCCTCGAAGGCGCTGCCTGCGAATGAATGGCAAAAAAATCAAGTTGAAACCTTACGATCAAACCTGGTGGACATCTGAAGTGTCAATTTTTATTTGTTCTGTATAGCATAGGGGATTGGTTGATTGTTCAGATGGTTTTTGAACTCCAGGTTCCTTTCCTTTTCAGTGGGAATTTCGGTCCGTTCACACTTGTTCACCTTGCATAAGATTTCATGTTTTCGAAGCAGGGATTCCGTCGAGAAGCGAATGCAGGCATGAGGTTCAGTAGAAACGTCGCCCGACATGTTTGGTGAGGTGAGACAGGATACTGTTCAGATCAGTTATCAGGCAGTAATGCTGTTTTGATTGAAAGGGTGTGTGATCTTTACCACATTTTTGAAGATTGACATGAGCTGGTTTCCCCATATCCAGGAATTTGGAGATGTAGATCGAAAGGATTTCTTCTCCATTATCTGTTGCGCCGAACACATTCACTGATATACGTTTTACTTTTTCGAATTTCTTAATATCGTTGACTTTCGTTGGAAAGAAGAGCCCGTCCAGGCTGAGCTGATTATACAATCCTCGATAATTCGAAACTCTGTTTCTTTTAACGAGATTTGGGTTCAAAGCTGCAAGAACTGAGTACTTGAAACAATACGAGTCATTAGCATTCTTTATATTGAGTATGTTTTTATTGTTCCTTAACATCAACGGAAGAGGGATAAAACTGCTGCCGGATGTCTTCATGAGTGGGGCATACGTACAATTCCAATCCTGATCTGAAGAATGCGGTTAAGTGTCCTATTACTCCCTCTTTCCAAAAAATCGCCAAAAGATTTCGGAATTTTGTCAGTTTCGTCTTTCATCTGCGCCTTTAGTTTGGCGGCAAGCAATGATACGCAACATTTGCTGCAATGCCAAGTTTGTATAAACTCCATCTCGTCCAGGCTTCGATGATATTCAACTTGAACTTCTATCCACCACTTAACGCTCGTGCTATAGTTACGTCACCAACGCTTAGCGAACGTCTAGCTAAGAATGTGGCTATCTTCAGCGACACAACAATCTTTCCGATCATAGACCTTTAGATGGAATAGTTTGGCACCACGATTAAAACATTGTTCTGATGATATGATACCCAATGGTCGTTGGAACTTTGTTCTCATGCAGTCGATGATTATTTTGTCTCCTGCAACTGGGGCGTTTGAATTCCAAAATTTATGTTCGCAACTCATCTGGTAACTGCTGACGTGCGACATCCACTTGAATGTCTTCCCACAATACCTGCAACCATGAACGGATGCCAGATGGGTTTGAAGTTCAACTTTGGAACAAACTGTAGTCGGCAAACGGCAAAACTGGACTGCAGTAAGAAAGATGGCGCCGCAGATGATAATTCTGAAAAAGTCTTCCCGCATTGACGACACTGGAATTGTTTGCAGTCCACGAATTTACGAAAATGACTCGCGTCTTTATCAATGTATCCTATTTTTCGGCACAGCAAAGGAATTTTCGGCATCGGTGACAACATTCATTTCATTGGTCGAAGGCTCATCGTTTCCATCCCTATCAGTTAGTTTTACTGGGGATTTGGTTCTACGTTTGGTAATCACTGTTGTTATATCGAAGTGATTCCAGGATAGACTATCTTGGCAACTTACGACGAAAAGTAATGATGCAGTTGAAGTGCTTACTATTTTTTACCTGTTGCGCCGAAGAGACTTTATTCCGGACACACGGGTAGCTGTATAAAAACTAACAAGAAAATGAAGCTTATCATCGTTTTATACAACATGCGAGGAGAATCTGACATCTAAATCACATTATTCTCAGGCAAATTTAGTCACGCCCACATTTCTATGTTTCCGTGATCTGATTGGTCAGTTATGAGTCTTCTCTTACTCTATAAATCCAGATATCCAGCTTCGAATGGGCGAGAGAATGTCTGATATCTATCCTACAGCAGTTGCTTCATATGACAACAGAATCTCTCTGGGTGGGGGTGGGCCGCACGACTGAAGATTGTGGGAGAGTAAATAAATTAACCTTTATAACCTATCACCAGGGTATTTCTGTGTAATCCCAGCAACAACACGGACATTAGAGCGCGATGTTTCTAGTGTTGCGCATTGAAATAGCCGGATGTTCAACCTTAAATCTTATGTAATTCAACTGCGAACTGACTTGCAAGTGTCTACCCTCTACGGAAACTCTAAAGTTTTATGGAAATATGACGGTGCCAGTGCATACATTCAATGAATGCTTGATTGTTGATGTTTCCGAGTTGAGATTACCCCCTCCATCCAAGCGAATTCGCTGCTTGCTATTGATTTTTATACTGAAGTATGACTCATCGTCACCTGTTCCACCCTGATATGCTTTAAGCCTCCATGCAGGCACCAACAGTTTTTGTATTTAAAGTCTATGCAGCAGCCATGCCGAAACGGCACCACCCCTTTAGGCTAAACTCTTTAAAGCGGGTGTTTTGTGATTCAGTAAAAGTCTTCGTCTTGGGGGTGGACGTCTTGAGCAATAATGACAGTGTGTATTGGATTCGATCCTTCTGCTTCATCAGAAATCCCGATTTGGTACTCAGGTTGCATTGGAAATATACGTACACGGTGTTTCAATACAACGTCAAGACTGCAAAGTAATCCTCTGGCCTCGGATATCAAGAGACTGCTGAAGTACGAATCGTGATTTCCCCTTTGTTACTGCTTTCTTGGAATTGTGCGCTCAAATCCTCGCCAAGGTCGGCATTTTGAAATTGATTACATGATGCGCTGTAAACCGCATAACATTCCTACAACTCGTGAAACTAGAGTGAGTAAATTTCCCCGAAGGTCGTATACCATCCTTCCAAATTTCTGATATAACTGAAGAGTTTCGATTGCTTCTGCGCAGAAACATTGCTTGCCATTTAGACGTGGTTTTGTTTGTGGAATTGCCACTGCGGCTGCTTCATCACTTTTTACACTATGATGAAAAAATATGGACAGTGAACGTTTTCATGAAATCGGAAAGAAATACGTTAATTTCTGAGGATTTTTAAATTCATATAATTTTTGATGATCGTGACTGAGTTCAATTTTGGCGCCCGAATGAAACTGATTTGTTTTGACATGGCAAGTATAAAAACAATGCTTGACCTTCCGAGCTGTTGGAATTTGCAAAGATATTGGTTAGACACAACAATTGCGACCATGTTCATTTTAAAATGATAAGAGCATTGATTCCCTAATTACTGATTCACAATGTGAGCAACACATTGCAACATTTGTCGTCGCCGAAATTGTATGTTTACCTCCTGTTTTTTGCTCATTTGCAACGTTTTTGGTGGAATTTGTAACCGCTATGCATTAATTGCAACCCAGAACAGAAAATTAAAATTTCAAGATTTTCTCGCTTATGCACGGCGTGACCAGACTCCTGCGATTTTTTCCAGGCACCCATTGCACACAAACAAGTTATCTAAACGGCTGTTGAATCATTCAAATACTTACACTTGCCGCCCTTCATGCACTTGTCCGTATGAGTTACATTTCAGATGTGGAGTTGCTGAGGGCAACACTTGCATTCTTCACCCCTTTAGGCCAAACTTCAACTGAAGGAGAAGGTTACAGTGTCGCTTCTAATGACTGTCTCATTTTAGGGTAGCACAGTGTGAGTGGATGAAGTTGGACGCATGTTTCACATTCATATGCCTTAGCATTGCTTTAAAAACTAAAGTTCTGGGCTATATATGTGAATAGGATGCACTAATAACTGCACCTCAAGTGAGGAATATTGACAAGTATTCTTGCATCAGAGAACAATCTATTGTTAATTGTTTCCAATCGCCAATAATTACTTCTTTTTGCTGTGCCGCAAAAGTGATTTCTTGCGTTTTTCAGTTATGTGTTGCGCTAAGGATATTTTCTTCTTTTTCTTGACTTTTGAAAGAGTTGAAGGATAACTGTAAAATATTTCAAAAAATATGAGTGTTAATCCCTGCCAAGCATATGTCAATCCCTGTCATTAATATGATTTCAAAAATTTACAATTTCACAACGCGGATCCCTCATTTAATTTGGTCATGTATGTAAATTGCAGGAAAAATCCGTTTGTAAAGAATTTTCCTCCTGTGTTTCAACCATCTCAGTGCAGAAAAAAAGTAAACGATATATTTGAAATTATAAAGACAAAAGTTTCATTCGTTTGCTGCATTTTTTCGTGATATATTTGAATATTGCAATTTAAGTTTATTTAGGTGGTGCTTGCTATTTTATTTTTTTTATTTGAATTGCAAATTGAGAGAATGTTTATGTGTGATTGCAGGATTCGGATGCATTCACGGAATTTTTTGGCTACTTTCATTGACAATTGTTTTCTGATTTTGGAAACGCAGGCTGTTTGACACTTCTCGAGTATGGACAACAAATCAAAAAGGATCTGCCAAATTTAGCCCTTTGCTATTTGATTCAACCATTTTTACTGCTAGGCGCGTAAACTCCTAAAATGTTAGGGTTGAATATTTGAGGATCGATACAGTTTTTCAATACCATTGTCATTTCAGCCTCTTTATTCATGTCCGGTGAGGTAGAGAGTGGCACGCATTGCTTTAAGCAACAAAATAGAAGAAAGCGAAAACAATTTAGAGAAAAAGTTCACTTATTTCGCTGTTTGATTAGTATGCCAGCAATTTCGTTATTAGAAATGCCTTTCCTGAAATATTAAACAGATTGGCACATTAAACGGTAAAACAATAAAAGGTAGAGAGCTGCTTAGAGTTCACAGTTTTAGATCCGATATATAGGTAATTTGTATTAAAAATTTTAAAGTGTGTCAATATTTCTTTCTGATATTCTCATTCCAAGTTATATCTGTGAATATATAGACACAAATAGCAATGAGAATTGGAGTCGCGATTTCTTGTTTTGCCCTCTCCTTGCCCTTTTACTGCTTTTTGACACGTGGCTGGAATGGACCAATATTGAATTTCTTACACCCATTGCTGACATTATGCAGGAGATTACGCGCAGTTACGAAGGTTTATTGCTCAAGCTACAGTGACACAATTTCTTGCTGGGAGAAGCTTAAATGTAGTGGAGTCTATATGACCATTTATCCCTAGAGCGAGTTGACAGGGCTGGAGCATCCAACTCATTGCATCGATTTCCTATGCTCCCCAATCGGCAGTTTTCTTTTGGCTTCTCTTTTGCAGATGCTGAAACGGATTAATGCTTTAATTTTTAATTTACCCTAACTTTAGAATGGAGGATATTACCTCTACACCGGGTCCCTTGTCCTCAAAAGGGAGAGATTGGGAGAATTCGACATTTCTTGTTTGCAATCTTTTTGAACAAGCTTCAATTATTAAGAAACCAAAATAAGCAGGGTGTTGCACTGGCGGATTTTTGTGAAGTTAAAAAAGCAATGAATTATTTGTTGGATAAGATCTTGAAAATGTTCAACTGCCAACTTTCTTGCAGTCGCGAGTACTTAGCAATGGATTAAATGTTTTTAGTTTCTGTTATTTGGTTTTATAGGTTTTATTTATTTTTTTGTTTTTCATTCTAACGTGTTTGACTTTTGTTTACAGTTTTAGATGATCACGAAACTCCTATTAGTAATTCCTTGTTGCGCAAATTGTTATCAGTGATCAACCTAGAGCTCACATTTAAACAAAAGGGCAATCATTTCAACGCATTCCGATTTCGGTCAGAGGTCAGCTAAAGGCAATTTGAGGTCAAATGTTGTAAACTTGCCCCCGGCCCACGCTCAACTCACCTTTGCACTCTGGTACCGTTCTGTTCCTACTTTTGTGAACTTGCAGCATTGAAAATATTTCGGGCACTCGAGTGATGAGTAAAAACAGATTCAGCACAAAATTATTGATAAAGACGTCGCTATGAATTTGATTTTGCAATTTTGACGGGGGTTTAGTCTTAGTCGCGCACTTATGAATGAGAGTCAACAAAGAGTCCAGGATTGTGGTGGATTGCTCGACTCAGATAATGTTATCACGATTGGTTGATTCCAATTAAGATGAATATCGAATGGATTTCGTGGCACGAGTTGCAACGATCTTTTCTCTGTTACTCTTTCCCAAAGCTAAGCTCTACGGATTATAGCGTTGCGCATTCAATAAAAAAATCTAAAAGTCGCCATCACTTACACATTTCTCGAACATTTCCTTCAGGGTCATTGTTTCTTGGGTGTCCGGATCAGTGACCGTCTTCTTCAGGTCAAATAAATACGCACTCCTCCTTCCCTTTTTATTATTCAGCGGCTTCCTCAATAAGCCATCCTTTCGCAGCTGTAATAAAGAAAGATACTTTCTTGACTTGTCAAGAATCAGAAAACCCAAAATATGTATAGCTGTCCAGAAATAAAAAGCTTCGATAAGAAAACATGTTGCTTCAAATTATACCAATAAGCCATCTGCGCAGGATTGCAGCCGGCTGGTAAACGCGTGTACAGGTATAGTACAGCGTGTTCTAACGAATAAACAAACCGGGTGTGCTGTTGTCGGTATTTTTATGCTGTCTCGCTATAGAAGTCAGTTGAACTGGGAACTTCCTGAAATTAAGCGGATGTCCAGATTTTTTGGCAGCACATTTACCTGTATTTTTGGGCATTCGAGTTTATGTTTTACTTTTACGATGTGGTGTGTCTGAGAACAAAGCAGGGGAAATCATCTGTTTGAGAATTACCATTCAAACCGAAGGAGTGCTATACACTCGTCAATGAAATCAATGCATGCGTGATGGAGTGTAGTTCATGCCTCTGATCCTGCGACAGATAAATTGGACGCTGATCAGGGTCTATGCTTCGCCGATGGCAGCATTGTCATCAATCGTTTTCCGGCTGCTAAAACTTCCAATTCATTGGCCACTGATGTTTGAGATGTGCATTGAGTTTGGTTCATCAAAAAATAAATTAACTTTTGTTTCTATCAGATTATTGGGTCCAATCGATTTGTATGGCAAATGCTCTCTGGCAAATGCTACATAACCTTGCGGCATAACGTTTGTGAAAACACACAAAAGATACCTACCGGCCATCTTCATGACATAACAGCTTATCCAAGAGAGCCATATACCTTCTCTCCTCGTTGCGAGCACTTTGAAATGCATGGGAAGCTTGGAATCACCATCCGACTTCAACAATTTCGCCAACACATAAACAACATTTGATCGAAAATTGAGGGAGAGAGCACAGTTGAACTGATTGCGCAAAAAATCCCAACAGCAGCACAGCCGTTTCGGTCATTCGTGAGAACACACGAAAACATGAAAAATCTCATTTCTGGAACCCGGGCATGATGAAATGGTGAAATGGTGCAGTGATGATGCGCTCTATTTGCTTTCTTCGTGTAAAAAGGAAATATCAAACGAAAACCTCCTTAATCGATTGAATTTTATCTACCCAGTTTGCGGAAACATACCAATGTGTTGTATAAACAATGTCCGTTCTGCCATTGATGTGAAATTGGCGCGCAAATTGACTTTCCTCGGTGTACACGTTGCTTTTCAGACAGTCTTCTCCATCCATAATTTTACAAATTTCTGACGGCCCCGAAATTTACAAATGACGGCCTTGAAACGGCATTTGGGTTTGGTCGCCTGGCTTCCGAATAAAACAGAAGAAATCTTCCCGCTTTCTGTGTTTTCATTCCACATGCTTTTATGGTTATTCCCCAACAGTAGCCTCACCTGACCTTCTTTACCACTTCGTCTACCATACACCGTCGTTCTTCCGGTCGCTCGATACCAAAATTAAACGAAACTCGCGATGAAGCTCGCGATGAAGCTCGCGAAAAAGAAACAAAACTCGATGGATGACAAATCTGGGTTGCTTTTCGATTGCACTCGCAGAAAAGAGCAAGGTTTTTCCGTGGTTTAAAAATGCATGGTAAAACCATGAAAAAACTTCAAGTTTTGTGATTATGGAAGTCATTGCTTTTCAATTTTAAATGCAGTTTTACGCGACGCGGTTTATTTTAAATTGATTTTTCCCACACAATGGAGCCAATAATCTTCTCCTCATGATAGACAAAACGGTCCAATCCGACCGTAACAATGTGTAAGAACAACCGGAGGGTTTTCACGAACCCGCCCGTCACGTTGTGTTTACGTCCACACAGCTTGCACTGGGGGCTTGAAGATGGTCAAGAAGTGTGTCACGTCGCTACGTGAAGCGAAGTGTCGGAGATCCGCCTCATTCCCGCCCCACGCCCCACGCCCCGGACGAGAGATATTCCGCCAGAACAACAATTTCTCACTCGCGACTTTAATGACAACCACAAAACCGCCGCTGGTCCATTCATTTTCCAATGCCAGAAATCCCGAAAAATAGCTTGTCGTTACTTTCGGTTGCATTTGAACCAGCCCAAATCTTCTCCTTAAAAGGACGTTGGGCCAAAACGTCCGTAACGACGCGCATAGCACATTCGAGTGTTTTTGTAACAGCCCACCCGTCACGCTGTGGTTTACGTCCGCGCCGCCTGGAAGCCTGAAGTTGAACAGGCGTGGGGCGGGTGGATTTGCAGTCGGAAGCAGCGACTCATCTGAAGTCGTGAAAAGATCAAAAGACGGGGCAGGTCCAGAACCACAAGATCATGTTCTGGCCGGCGAAATCGGGATGCGTATTTTATTAATCTATAGATACGAATCGGGAAATGTCCCGACTTTTCTCGTTGAGAAAAAGCAAACAGAAGCTAACTTAACCCAACCTAACTTGCCTACCCTATCCTAACCTGACCTACCTAACTTACCCAAACATATCCTAACCTATTTTCTTTATTCTGAATGTTTTTCTCACTTTCTGTGGGTTCGAAGTTAGGTGGAAAAATGGGTTAGATGGAAGAATGCCAAATCCGAACAGATTAATCAAATACGCAGTCGGGATCGAAGCTACTGGACGGACGATAAATTTGGAGGTCATCAGATGTGGTCGGCGGCGAAGAAGAGGTGCCCACCCGGACATTCTCGATCTCGAAGCCTGGGCCTGAGCCAAAGCCAGTTTGAGCCGGTTTTTGATTGTTCCGCCATCATGAAATTTGCTGTTTTGAATTGTCCGGGGGTTTTAAATTGCCCCTCTCCGTATGCTTCCCTAAACCCGCCACGTTTCATGTTATCACATCCGAGATGTCTGAGCATTTAGATTTCGTACTACATCGATTATGGAAGGCGACACGTACCGTAGAAATTCCCACTACATCGAGTCGGGTTTTACCTGAGCACTGCTACAACTGATTACCATATGCAGTCATTTCGGAGAAGCTGCGATAACTTTACGAGTATCTTAGGCGGTATTCAGCTTCGATATTGCGGTGGGAAGAGATTGCATGATACAGAGGTCGTGAAGCAAGGCGATTATTTTGTTTTATTTGGCACTATTTTTAATTCGGTACAATTTTATTTACCGGTATCATAATATCATCGAAGGAAGTCACAAGGGAGTAAACAAAACGTAAGTTTTTTGTCAGTTGTTTCTGTCATATTAAACTGTCCTGTAAATTGCGGATGCAAAGAAATATAAGAAGTGGAAAGCAAACAAAGTAAACATTGAGTCCAGTTGACCACCCTGTACCGCGGGAAGCTATTGTCCTTGACCTTTTTGGACTGTCCCGCCATTATGAAATGTTGCTGTTTTGAATTGTCCGGCGTTTCAAATTGTCCGCTTCCCTTAACCCATGTTGTGAAAATTGGTTCAAATGTATTCCAAAGAACCGAGAATATTTTGTTTCTGTATTTCTGGCATTGGAAAATGAATGCGATCCCCACACCGTTGGGCCATCGGCGGTTTTCTGGTCGCGTCATAGATGTCGCATGCGAAACTTTTTTGCTCCATATCTGGCTGAATAACTCTTATCCGGGGCGGGGGGCGGGGTAGACTGGGGTCTATGAGGCGCACATCCGTCACTTCGCTTAACATAGTGGCGTGGCACACTTCTTGACCATCTTCAGGCCCCCGAAGCCGTGCGCACCAAAACACAGTGTGACGGGCGGGTTCGTTAAAACCGTCCTGTCGTTCTATGCACAATGTTACGGTCGGGTTGTACCGCTATCTATCATAAGGAGAAGATTATTGGTTCCATTGTGTAGGGAAAATCGATTTAAAACAATCTGCGTTGAGTCATTCGTTTTGTCAGTTCCATTTGCAGACGCAAGGATTACAAGGGCTGCTCTTTTGCAAATAAACTTATAAAACTTTTATCACCACATCGAAGTTTCCTAAATTTCGCTTGCGGAGGGCCATCAAGATTGCAACATATTCGAAACTGCGCTTAAGTTTCTCATTTTAAACCAATTGAAATGGGATTTTTATGGAAATGTAGTGAAAATAGCTATTCAGTGCAAGTAGAGTTGAAAATGAAGCCCCTGGGCTTTTTTCTCATGGTTAAAAATTTTTCCAGGGCAACTTTTAGGAACAAAATGTGACAAAATCATATACGATATCTTCAAAAATGAGAAAGCTTTCCAAATATAATTTTTTTCATTTTTTGTCAAAAATAGAGGTGCCGGGATGCCGTAGTTTTCCCAAAAAATCAAATGATGCAGATGGTTTAGACAACAACTCAAAGAATCCAGCATTCTCCAAGTGAAATCCCAGCCCAAAAAGCCAATTGCACCGGTGCCCCTACATGAATTGCATGGATTTAATGTATGAATATCTGTATTTGAGGGGGATTCCTCTTATCATACCACTGGTCACAAAGACAAGAAAATGATACAGAAGGATGAAATAGACAGACAGAATTTGGTTAATATAAAGTAACGGGGGGCGGACAATCGTGAACATGGGACAATATAGAACTGTTATAAATATCCGTAATTTTTTTAATAATATTGGCGAGTACATCTTGTAGGATCCAGTGTTGTAGTTAACCTTTGATTTGCCTTGTTGCCATTTCGCAACGTTTGTGTTAAATAAATAAATAAATAAATAAATAAATAAATATCCCTGAATAATAAAAGAGGGCAATTCAAAAGATAGAAGTATACATGGGATGGGGACAATCTAGAATATACACATGGTAGCAAAAGGGGTCAATCTGGGACATAGCCGCAAGATAGAAATTGCCTCACTGTACAGGGTGAACCACATTAGCTTTTGTACTTGTTTTTTTCTTTTCTTTTTTTTTTCTTTTTGTCATTCTTTCCCGGGAGCCCGGGGAAGCCACTGTTGAACCCTCACACGGGACCTAACCTAACCTAACTTAACCTAACCTAGCCTAACCTAACTTTACAACAATTATTATAGACTGCTGGAAGGGATAAAAAAAACTTAATAGATCTTAGTCATACACACTGGACAATCAATCATTCGCTTTTCTTTGTCGATCCAAATAACAGCAGCATGCACACACAGACCATTTTATGCAAAACGAATCCTCCCAGAATTTTGCGCGAAGGCCAAGGCAATTGTCATCCGGCTTGGACATGCTCAACAGCTCCACATCTCATTTTAGCACAAACATCATTGTGTCCGAACCAGAGGGATGCGCTTCCTTGATTCAACGAACGAATTGTATGCCATAGATTTCAGTACGAAATGTCATAGATTATTTTAAGTACAATTTCAATTTAAAAATGCCCCCTCCTCCCCGTTTGCCATGCGATTGTCATTGATCCCAGATGGAAAATTCATTTTCTTGTTTGGTCTTTCGTTTCTGATGCCCAGATTTCATATTTGACACCAGTTGAAACAAATGCTTCGGGCGATTACGAAAAATTGAGCCCGCGGCATTTGGACATCCCTGGCTTCATTGGCTACGTTTTATTTTAAAATCCATAGAACATCAAGTATATGGAATGGATTGTATAGGAGGGGGTACAGCGCAGACAAAGTTCTCAGGATCGAAGGAGGAGTGCAGGACAAAGGTCTCAAGTGTGGGATCTTTCTGTCATATCGGAAGCAAATGAGATAGGACAACCAAAGGAATCGGGCCGAATGAGAAGGGCCACACTCAGAGTGTAGGTCCGAAGGTACCCAAAATGGGTGCAGACAACGCTTAACTAGCTGGAACTTGTCGAAATCCTCAAAAACAAGTCTACATTGTCATGAAACAATGCTCAAGTTGATTAAAGCATTTTTGGCCCAGAAATAGTGCTTCTGTCAGCCTAGTCGAAGTGTGCGGGTATTACAGATTCCCCCAGTCTCTGGCTGAGTACGATCACTCTGTCTACAGCCCCACAGTCCAATATAAACTAAAAAACGCGTCAACGCGCATTGTTTTTCTAAATTTTCGTGCCGGTTTCTCGTTACAGCGTTTGATTCAACTTGTCCTCATTGATGTTCCCATTTTCAAGAAAGCGCTGCTGCTCATTTTATTGGTGTCCTGAGCACAGATTTAGGTGGCAAGTCAGGACGACAGCAATAAACTTCATTTGCGAAAAGCAATCCCGTTAAAGGGCCATGCCTGATCACCCTGTGCTGCATTTCGCCAACTTTCAGTGGTGATCGAAAGCAAAAATGAAAAACATTTATCATACGAATAATCAAAAATAAAGCAGTCACATCGCACTGAGGCGCTGATAATCAAGGGATGGCCACAAAAGTAAACCAATGCTTTTTAAAGCATCAAAATAAAAATGGGATCACCGCACGGGCCGGAGTCCCTGTCTTCCATCGTTAGGCTGACTTTTGAATTATTGTGTTATATGTAAGAATGTTACACGTTACACAGAATGTCTGAACTGATGCCGAAAAATCAAATTCACCACCGTCTGAAAGTGAGCTCCTCTCACTGATGTACACAGAATTTTCCCCAAAATCGGCCAAATACGAAGGTCACTCTGAAAGTTTTGAGACTCGTAGAAACTGGAAATATATTTGATAGTTTTAGATGACGAATATACAAAGCAGTCCCCTCCAACATTTAAGCACTATTGCAATCGGACTTTCTACAAGTCAAAAGCCTTGCGCCCGTCGCCTTTGTACAGGGTGTCAAAATAAGATCTCATGGCAACATAAATATCCTCTTCTGTTGAAAATTGACGACCTGGCAAATGTTTTTTTAGATTTACGAAAAGCCAGAAGTCGCACATAACCGAATCAGGTGAATTCGGTGGATGATCAATGACAGTTCGAATTGTTTGCCGCAAAAATCAACCGTTGCCTTTGCTTTATGCGACGAGGCGTTGTCGTGGTGAGGCAGTAATGCCCTCACTTGAAGAGTAACAAGGATTTCTGGCTGGGATTTTTGTAGTGTACCAATTCGATGTAACTGTTGTTTGTTCTTTCAACTTAATTTCCTTAACCAGGGTGGTAGTTCTGAAAAAATATGGAGCACATTACGTTTTTCATTACACGCTGTTTCTTCGGTGTCGTCGATGTTGGGTCATTTTCGTGGATCCACACCCGACTTTGCTGGCATGGTGGGACGTCCCAAATTGGGATGTATGTCTCAACGTCAGTGACAATTCTTGAAATTATACGATGGCTGCCCTCCTTGGCCATTCTCAGAGTTTGCTGGCTGATTCGTTCTCGCTCAGCCTATTGGATCAACATTAACGTTTGCGGCACCCATTGACAAACGTCTTTCTTCCTTTGCAATTCCTGATGGAGGATTTTTGCCACAGCTGCAGATCCAATCCCCAATGATTCCTCATTCATCGCAAACGTGTATTTTGGATCATCAATTACCATACGTTTCACTACAGCAACACTTTCCTCGGAAACAGCTGTTCTGAGACACCCTGTACGTCCTTCATCAGAAACAGAATCACGCCGCCTTCTAAATTATGAAAACGACTGTAGATGGTTGCTCGAGAAGGTCTCTCTCCGCCGAAAGCAAACTCCAGTCTTTCTTTGCACAAATCAACATTTAAACCAAACTTAAAGTCGTAATAAAGCAATGTCCTAAAATACTCTGAAGCAAGCTCAATTTCTAAGCTACAAAATGGAAAGAAGAAAATGTTTTTATTGTGACAGTACAAAAGACTGATTGCAAATTTTCTGTTCAAAGATCTTGAAAAACATCACAGTTTGTAACCCCAACAAAATCCGTGTTTTCAGTAAACACATTTCCACACATCTCAAAACTTTCAGAGTGACCTTCGTACTGGTCGGAAAAAATTTCATCAGGTACATTTTTTGTACAAAATTCAATTTTATGCAGACGAAAGAAAAAATGAAGTGTTTCTTGAGTTGCAAGGATTCAGTAAATCCGAAGTTATAGCCGCGCTGAAATGGAATCTATTTTGGGCAAACATTTATAGCGTGATTAATTATAGCGTGAATGATAATCATTGGATCCATTAAGAGAAGATTAATTTAAAAAGAACCTCCTTGGAGTTATTCGTTTTATCAGAAAGTTTACACTTGGAGAAGCAGTGATTGCGTACTCTTTTGAAAATTTATCTGCATGCGTGACATTATTGCTGGGAACCTCCGAAAACTTCGGGAGAACTTGCCACATTCCGTCATATTTATCCAGAGTTTGGATTGCAGTGAAACACGAAATGTTCTTTTTGGCACCTTTGCGTCTGTGACACTTGCTAACGTGCAGTATGCATGGTTTCGTACTCAAACAACCGCATATGAACATGCACGCGCTGATTTCAACAATGCCCCATTCTGCGATAACAAAAAATATCAACAGATAGTACACGTTTTTTTTCGAAATGGTGATTTTTGTAAAAAAAACAGGATGACTTTGCACGCATGAAAAAATAAATGCACATCGTCTGACAGCTTCAATTCTTGCAATTTGGAAACGCCATAAAGCATCATCCAGCATCACTGATCAATTTCTCTCTTGAAGCCAGGACAGTAATCGCACGTGATTTTCAATGGTTTAACATGGTTGGTTCTAAAAACAATGCTGTGTTTCCCGCTAGTTTGTTCCGAATATACATTTTCGCATTGCTAGCAATTATTATTTTTTTATTCTCGCAATACGGCTATAAACTTAGATGGCAGCGGACGTGGAACAAAGTTCCCAGTCAATCAAGCAATGTTAGTCAACGAAAAGTTAAAAACGAGAAGTCAAAAACGATCGAATGAAAATTGGAAGGAGGAATGAAGATGTATTACGTAGGTGCGTGACGTCTAGTGATGGAATTCCTGCGAATCAGGCAATCAGCAGAAATACGAGTATCTATAAGGAGCACCCATTCTGTCCGCGACTTACATTGTCAAGTGTATCAAAAAGAAGTGTATCCTTCTGGTCCACAGTGTTGTCATTTAGAGGATCAAAAATAATCTTCTTCATTTCTGCAATTCTATTATCGATCAAGGAAAAAAGATTTCCGCTATCGGCTCTATCAGCAGTTCCAACACTTGTGATGGTGTGACTCTGCAAATAAAAAGTTTTTATTATCTCGAAGCGTGACGGTCACAAGAAAACTTCCTGCTCAACAATCAAGTCGAACGTCTTAAAACAATTCTACGAACTGAATAGAATAAAAAGTTTTTATTATCGAGAAGCGTGACGGACAAAAAACTTCCTGCTCACACATATCCATATAGTTCTGAACGTCTATAGGTATCAATTTACGGCAGCTGAAGTGTAGGACATAAGCTCACTAACGAGAACGAAAAAAAAAAACACCCACAGATATCCATATATTCTGATTCTATAGGTATCGCTTTCGGCAGCTAAGTGTGGACATAGCCCTCACTGGATCCAATCGAAGGAGACGACGAACTTGGCCACACTGAGCTCCCTTCTAGCGGCACAACCATAAGGTTACAAGTGAGGACTTCCATCCAAATACTACATATTCTCGTTCAACGTCGCTTAACGTCGGTGCTCAGATGAGAACCGGTGCATGCGACGCTGTCTATACATGCTGCTGACAAATTCCGTACCATCATTCCGTGTATTTTAGGAGAGTTGAAAGTTAAATTGAGATTGAGCTTTTGGGAGATCAGTTGCTAAACATTGGGATTTTCGTCGTATCAACCAAAAGGTGAAGGCGAAAAATGTAAGGATTTGCAGAAAAAGCAATGACAATGCGATGGCAATGATCGACACAAAAAGAAAGTTCAGTTGAGACAATTGAACTGCATGCATTTCTATTAAATATAACTCGGTTTGGGAAAAACCTCTTTTATACTACATATTGTGCGGGGCACAGCAGGGGGGTGTTATTGTTATAATGTTATTTAATTCCGAAAAGCTTCGATAGAGCGCCGCCTTCTTGTGACGTCAGCACGAGAGAACATCGAACGCTCGCAGCAGGTGCCTCGGATAAGACGCAAGGCACCGTCCAGCGAAGGCAGCTCGCATCTAGAAAGCCTGGAGGCCCAGGGACTTGGCGGTCGTTGAAGCCACATTTTCGAAGATGTTTTGCGTGTCGTGTGCTGTGTTTGTGCAGTTCTGTTCTGTCTGGGTGCGTTGGTTTATTTTTCCTAAGCGACCACCAGTAAAGTGGGCAAGTTCCGTGGGGTTGAAATACGTTTTCACGTTTCTCCCAAGGGAGGAAAGATTGTTTCTCAATGGTTTCATCGTCGATTTTATTTCGATTTTTCAGCAGATCCATTTGCTTGTGCGTGCAAAAAGCCCTACAGTACATGTCAGAAAAACCGTTTCCAAAGCCTTGTACACTCGCACATGACGGACACCAAACAAGAAGTTTTTTTATGCAGTCCGGAATTTCGGGCCTGACCAAAACGCTGAACGTTCTTGTCCTGCTGCTATATAGGTCCTACTTATACTGCTGTCATAGGACCTGTATCTCCTGCTGGTGGGGTTGGGTTTGGTTAACTAAACCCTAACCTACCACACCTAACCACATACCTGCCCGCAGCTACCCTGTACCATCAATGTACAGCCTTATGTGCAACAGCTTTAACTGATAGGGAACGGCTGAGTGTGTACTCCATCATAAGACAATGCCACCGTCTCTCGGGTGGTGCGACTCTTGAACAGCTGGAGGAGGTTATTTGCCGACTATCAAATCATCATCCACTGGCGGTGGCAGCTGCGATGACAATGGCCGCCAGACAGGCCGCTTGTTATTGGCCCACCCTGTGCATTCGAAAGGTGCTATATAACAGCAGTGTTCTTGACAAATAAATTGGACAAGTGGACACGTAGTGATGATTAAAGAATTCAAAGCAACTTACATCTTTTGAGTTGTTATCGCTATTGTTGCCACTGTTCGTGGTCGCGATTGGATTTAAACCAGATAAATTCCAATGACCTGTTGTTTCATCGAACACGTCATAGTCCGTGTCCAAAACAAAATAGCTGAGAATATCTAAGGGATTTGTATCTGTCCGCATCAAATGATATGTCAGCTCATCAACGCCAGTCGATGCTCTCTGCTCATCACCGCCAGCTGATGTTTTCCCGAAGTCAATTTTCGGAAAGTCCTCAAAGGCGTCACCTTTCGCTTCCAGTTGTTGGATGGCATCTTTGACTGAGCCCACAAATGGCCGCACTGCATACGACAATTCTTTCTGCAAACAACAGGTTGAACAGGTTTGACTGCCTTGCAACACTCTAGAAAGAATCACTGTCATCCATCACTAGTGCACATACTCGAACACACGTATTTAAGAGTCAGTCAGACTCAGACTGCTTTATGATGCCTCCGAAACTTGAAGCAGAATCACATACTTCAACTGCTTTGGAGATTGCGCAGGTCGCAGGGAAATTGCAGGACATCGCAATAGGAGGTGCGCATCGACAGGAAGTCAGCGACAAAGCGAGAGACACCATGAGAAAATAGGACAAAAGGCAAGCCGAGCACAAGTGGGGTGGTGCAATAATGACAAAAATACGTATCTCAGCGGAAGGGACCCTTTGAAATATGCACAGTCAAAGGGAGCAGCAGAAATGAGATTGGTGATATTTTGTTGATGTGAGTATTTTACGAAGCAAGCATCTTTGGAAACATTCATACTCCGAAATTTTGTTTGGAAAACTCTGAATTTGAAAATTTTGTTAAACCATAAGAGGCGGCGTCTCTATGGCCGTTTATGGCCGTTCAAGAAATACGAAGGAAGATCAAAAAGTTCTGAGCTTTACCCATTTCCCGCTTTCCAAAGTGGTTGGTTTTATTTTTGTTCCATAGTTCCATCCATCTTCAATTCCTGGCCAAATTTTGATTGATTTCTGTTCATGCATTCTCAAGGAATCTGGCTTTCTGTCTTACGGTCTGAGCTTTTTGAAAATTAGCAATTGAGAACAACGTGCTGTCATCAAATGTTTGAATTTTGAACCAATTCCACCTGAGGAATGCCATGACCGATTGAGAGGGGTCTGTCAGGATGACTCACCGTCCTGTCCGACTGTAAAAAGATGGGCTGCACACTTCAAATGTTGCCGATCCTCCTTCCTCGCCTGTCTTCCGTGACAAATTCCTCCACATTTTCCACTGTTCTGTCTGAGGAGGCCTTTGCAGGACTCCCGTTCCTGGGATCATCTTCCAAAGCAGCTCGGCAAAACGCCACCAGTAAAAATTGCGCCATTTAAGGAATGTGCGACCTCTTTGTAATCTGGTCCACCGCTTGAAATTTCTTAAAATATGCCCTGGTTCAACGATATTTTGACGGCAGTTTGAGTTCTGAATTCAACGAAAACAAAACTATAATTTGCAATTCCGCAAAAAACATTTGATTTCCAGTAATGTTTTAGGGTTATCACAGGAATACGAAAATATTTTTAAATCGTCTGTAAAAAGGACATTTTTCCAGCTTTCAGAAAAAATACAAAAATAGTTTCAATCCCTCCAAACCTTTTGTAACTGTGGCATTTTCTGCGTGAACTTCGTTCCGATCAGCTCCGGTGAAAAATGGCCTCCACGCACGATGTTTGTGTCTCTCTTGGCTGTTTCGTGTTTCCTTTGTCTCTTTCGTTGCTCTCTTAATTTCCGAACATTCACTTTTCACCGTGCAATAAATGACAGCGCAACCATGAAATCTACAAGCATGAACGATGTGGTTACAGATTCCACAGGTTTTTGCGTTGAAGTTTGAGTGGGGGATTTCTGAATTCCACGCCTGCTTCTCCGCAGAATTTGGAAAATCGTTCCAAATTCAACGGGATTCCTTTTTTCACGCAACGCCGGCTCTCCATTTTCAAGACGTGCCACCCTGGAAACGTCCTCCATGCGTTCCCTTTCACTTTTTGACGCATCTTACAAACATGGAATATTTGACCTGAATAGTTTATGATGGCAGTTGGCAGAGCGCGAGTCAAACTCCTTTAAATTTTTTTCATTTGAATTTGGTGGCAGCGGCAGTATTCCACTTACTTTGCTTTGCTTTGGCACTCGAATTAATAGAACATATTTCATGGTCGCAGTAGAAAGCTTGAACTCTGCGCATGCAAGCCTCCAATTTTAGAATCAATGCATGCACATTTGCAGATTTGAAAACAAAAAGTGTAGGTTCATCAAATATTGTACGAGGTACAAGGTGGGCATCTCAACATTTCATGGTCAGAATTGTACTTTTAAGTGCCACTTAGTTCGAAATTATTCAGAGCAGAACACAAGCGCATTTTCCTGACATTAATAGTAACAGCATGCCATACTGTTGGTTACTGGCCAAACGCAGAAGTCTTGGCCTTTTAGCACAAATGCCCAAACATTGCCTTTTATGGTCATTTCTATTTTGGGATTTTGCAATTTGTGGCTGGGTGTCTGGCCACAATGAATTCAGACCGTCACCGTCCTATGGTTGAAATGCAATTTCCTGTGTTGGCTTTTAATCTCTGATTGGCTGAAAACTTTGGTTTCCATCTGCTGTGAGCAATGTCGCTCTTCTGAAGGCACTTCCTCAAAACGCCAGTCATTGTTTGAGTCTCCCTTCAGTCTCACTCTGGCATTAATTCTGCATTATGCTGCCGTTCCGAGCAGTTGTTCCAGACTCATCTGTTTTGTCTTATGAATCCACCATTATAGTGTCAATGTCATTCATCATGTCAAAATTAGTTCATGTACTTGCAGTTAAAATGCCACACAATTGGCTGCTGCATTTTCATTGCATCTCACTTTGAGTTGTCACTCAGCTGCTGATTAGATCAGAATTCAACTGTTCATCTTTCGATAAATTACGTTCCTATTCTTAACTGCATAGTGGCGTTTGCCCGTTGCTGTAAGCAGTGTCCGTCCGAATGATCCAATAAACACAATTAGCTTCGTTTAAAAATGTTAATTCTCTGTGTCCGAGTCTACAATTATTTAGGCGAGCTTGCAAGCCCTTTACTGGTAGCTTCTGCATTCATTGTGTACACGATTTCAGCCGAACGCAACGTCGAATCTTGACCAAATTTGGCAGAAAGTAGTGTCCGGCGAATGTTTCGGATGAGTTCGAAGATGGGCACTTTCATTCAACCCTTTAGACTGCAAATGGGGTGCGAACCCCCCGAAAGAAAAAAGTTATTTAGAGCGGTACGCAACGTCCAATTTTAACCAAATTTGGCAGGAAGTAGTGTGCAGCGAATGTCTTGGATGATTTCGAAGATGAGCACTTTCGTTCAACCCCTTCGACTGCAAATGGGGTGCGAACCCCCCGAAAGAAAAACGTTATTTGCAGCGGTACGCAACGTCCAATTTTAACCAAATTTGGCAGGAAGTAGTGTCTGGCGAATGTCTCGGACGAGTTCGAAGATGGGCACTTTCGTTCAACCCTTCGAGTGTAAATGGGGTGCTAACACCCCGAACGAAAAACGTTATTTGCAGCGGCACGCAACGTCCAATTTTAATCAAATTTGACAGAAAGTAGTGGCTGGAAAATATCTTATGGCTGAATTCGGAGATTGGAGTTTTCGTTCAACCCCTTCGACTATAAATGGGGTGCGAACCCCCCGAAACAAAAAACTGATTTGCAGCGGCACGCAACGTCCAATTTTAACCAAATTTGGCAGGAAATAGTGTCCGGCGAATGTCTCGGATGAGTTCCAAGATGGGCACTTTCGTTCAACCCCTTCGACTGCAAATGGGGTGCGAACCCCCCGAAAGAAAAACGTTATTTGCAGCGGTACGCAACGTCCAGTTTTAACCAAATTTGGCAGGAAGTAGTGTGCAGCGAATGTCTTGGATGGGTTGGAAGATGGGCATTTTCGTCCAACCCCTTCGACTGCAAATGGGGTGCGAACTCCCCGAAAGAAAAAAGTTATTTGCAGCGGTACGCAACGTCCAATTTTAACCAAATTTGGCAGTGTGTCCGGCGATTGTCTCGGATGAGATCGAAGATAGCCATTTTCGTTCAACCCCTTCGAGTGTAAATGGGGTGCGAACACCCCGAACGATAAACGTTATTTGCAGCGGCACGCAACGTCCAATTTTAATCAAATTTGACAGGAAGTAGTGTCCGGAAAATATCTTATGGCTGAATTCGGAGATTGGAGTTTCCGTTCAACCCCTTCGACTATAAATGGGGTGCGAACCACCCGAAACAAAAATGTGATTTTCACCGGAACGCAGCGTCTAATTTTAACCAAACTTGGCACACAGCAAAATCCGGTAAATATCTAGTCTAGGTACGAAGATGGGTATTTTCGGTCAAGCCCTTCGAGTGTTAATGGGGTGCAACCCCCCGAAACAAAAC